>OW152829.1:4595785-4650399 GCA_933534255.1 Iphiclides podalirius | reverse complement strand
AGAAAAATAAAACTTCTTACACAACCACAACTCAATACACTATGTAATATAGCCCCTTTGTAATCTATACGTCTTAATTGTAACATTATCGTTACACTTTCACTGCATTTGTTAATATAAACGTAGTTGAAGCACACTTACCACAAACAAACCTTACTCTTTGTGACGATCGATGTTCAAAAAGGCGTCCTCTCTGAATTTCTCTCGTCTCTGAATTTAATTCGCCGCACGTTTATTCTCTAAAACTCTTTTCTTGATACCCTTTTAAGTTAATAACTCAGCCTTATCACCCAAATATTCGTGGGTCGGAACCACGCTCTGCTACCATGTAGGAGTGGATGTATAATATAACCATAGGCTTGAGGTATTGGGTGACAGGTGTTGTAATTAAATTCACATATTACTCTTAGCACTCTTAATCTTTTATTGATACTCACTATTACACTAATATTAGATCAACTAAAACTCTTATGACTCAGTATATAACTTAGGTGTACTTCTATAACGATCCGCTCGCTACGCTTGCTAGCGATCGACTGACAGTCCGACTGACTGAGCTCTCTCGTACCTACCGCCGCCGGAAACGCGGCAAGGTTCAGATGCTTGCAGCGCCACCGCCGGAAACGCGGCAAGGCTCAGGCGATTGCAGCGCCACACATGTATCGACAAAGCCTATTTCTTACATGGATAATAAGGGAATAAATATGACAAATACATACTATGCTACACTAATTATAGCATCTTACATTGAATCAGTTTTATGTGATATTGAATTTTATCATTATTTATCTTCATTATTTTAATACTACACATTACTTTTCTCCTCCCGATTTATCCGTAATGTTTCACACAGATAACTTTACGCAAACTTTATGCGATCAGAAAATTATCGGCTTTAATGGAAAAGTTTTCAATAGCTTCCCATTTTAAAGCTCAGGATATCCATTACATCATAAGTATCTGGTGACATTCAGGGTAACCTTTTAAGTTTTTAAATTTACTTTATTTAAGCAGCTAGACTTGAATAGGTAAAATTGAACGAATGGTTATAGATATTAATTAATTGCGTAGCAACCTGGATAAATTGAGTGGGACCAATTAGGAGTCTAAGAAGACATTTATTGAAACATTCCAAGAAATTTAAGTTAGCCATAAATTGGAATGTAACTGATCTCGTTTTTTAAGCATGAATTAAATTAAAACGTCCAATATCATCTAGTCTTTCATCGACTTTATAGGTATCGTTCTTGAATTCGAAACGGTGTTCTAGTGAAAATAAGAAAAACGAGAAAAATATTTTACCGTACAATATTTCAATTAAATATTGTAATTATTAATGTATTGGTAAGTATCATATTGTATTATGGAAACATCATAATACAATATGGTGAAGAGTGGATAAATAACTTAAAGAACCATGGTTATAAAACTCCATATACGGTACTTTTTTGTTTTGGTCTACGCTGCTATATTACTGAATTAATGAGTGGAATGTGAAAATGAGACCCTACGTCCTTTCCAAAAAATCAATGGGTAATGTATATGGGTATATATATAATGTGGGCACCCCGGTCCTCATTCACCAGACAAAATGCGAAGATTTAAAACATTCATTTTACGCCTATCTTCTGTGTGGCTGTGTTACTTACTCGGACGCACCTGCCTATTCATGCAACAGCAAAACTGTTGCATGGTCCTATCACAGCGTTTATTACGAAAAGAAGAAGAAAATCAATAATTCAATTCAAAATAAAAGCTTACTTATACGAGGCTTTATTATTCTACACTTACGTGTGATCTTTACTTTGGAATACTTTGTCACTTTATAAAACTCAATTTAGAAACCTCATTAAATAACTTTTATGATCATACATTCACCCCGTCCGTTTGGTAATAAATGCAAATAACTGAATGGAGAAATATGCGGCACTTCATTGTAAGGATTTCTATACAGCGTGTCGTTACCATCGCGACAATAAATGAACAAACGCATAACGCTACTTGCCAATAATCATAAAAAAATATTAACGTTAAACAAAATCCATAATTAAAAAAAAATATTTTTCGAACAAACTAATTAAGTAAAAAAGAAACAAAATTTGTAATATCCTATACAACTCGCGCCACAACGTCGTATTACAAGCCTCTCCTTCTAACAGTATGTTTTGTCTCTTTTAAACTCATTCAACCCATTCATTTGCTTTTGTGACCTTTACAAATGAACTTTACGTTACGCTTTTATAGGTAAGGCTGTTCTAAAATTCTTTGATTTGGAAAATTTAATAACTCTGTAAATATTGATTAAAGAATTTAAATGTTTAATACAACTTTAAAAAGTTATCCCCTATATGTGTGTTCATTTATTGTCGCGATGGTAACGACACGCTGTATATTACTTCTTGAATCTTCTCACAAGTATAATATATAAAAAATCACATTCCTCTTTCTTACCAAGCTAAAACAAATAGTAGTACAAATAGCAGCTAGTACAAACAGTTTACTCGTAGAAATTTCTTAAACAATGCGTTTATGTTCCTTTGTTGAACAAGCCTATTTATATTTATTGCATCGTTTTACGTATAAAACGAAACTACGAAATGTTAAGAAAGGTAACCGTTGCATTGTCAAAACTACAACACGAAAATAACACAGATAAAATTTTGCTTCATATCTATACATCAATACAAATAAATAATAATAACGTGGAACGGAAACTGCCGTACTCTAAGTACTCACCGGCTTCCGTCTGGTTGAGTCCTATTTATTTATTATGTATTATGTACAATTTATTTTATACATGCAATATGTACCCATATGTTTATTATTTATTTATAAACACAACCAGACGAGAAAACAAGTGAATATCCCCCCATAATAATAATATTGGATTTTGACGCGACTTTGACAGATAGCTTATATAATAAGGAGGTACAGCTACTTTTTCTAGAAATTTTGTTTATTTTTATTAATATAATATGTAATATAATTCTATGCGGGCAATGTCGCGGGTACAGCTACTGTAAATGTACTGGTGGACCGGTCGGTTTTTTTGTATATCATGTATTTTGGGAATAAAAATAATACATAATAAAGAAAATGATCTGGTGTACAAAAAAAGTAAACAAAAAATGTGTGTAAATGATCGTGATTCGAACCGCGGCCGTCTGTTTTTGGGCCGCCCAATTACCGACCGAGATATTACAACATTTTTTTTGCGGCCAAATTTCATGAAAATCGCTGGAGTCGTTTCCGAGATTCCGATTATATATATATAATTGCTTGTTTAAAGGATAAGATGTAATAAACCTTAAAGTTAGTGCAGTAAAAGCGAGATGTAAATAATTATTTATTGTTCTTTTTTTAGAATATAGAATGTAAAGTTACTATTTTTATAATATAAAAAATAGCAACGATTTACAAATTCCTAGTTCAAATTTTTGCCAGGCTACTTATAAATCATCAAAATTATATGAATATAACTTCCATGTTACTTACCCTACCCAACTAGTTGAATTGACACCTATGACGAGTCAAATAAAATAAATAAAAATATCGCGAGATCAGCTCTATTCTTATTTGAATCGTGTTATATTTATTTTAACCCTACACAAAAATGGTTTCATAATGCCAACTTGGTCGATATGGAGTAATATATAATTTCAATAAGAAAGTGACTACTCTTACCATTTGTTACGATTCTGTTTAATTGTTACGAATGCTTTTTCTCTTTTTTAAATATTAAGTGATTATTTGTAAGTTAATTTGTATTTTGTAAACATTGTTACAACTGCCGCATAACATTGGAAATCGTGAAGAACTAACCCCCATAGGACAGGCATTGCCTAGTGTGGGAGTCAGAAATAAATTTAACTGTAATTTGGCTTTTTCTGAATAAAGTTATTATTTATATTTTCATATAAAATTTTTGACCGTTATCATGTATAATGAAAGAATTGGAATAAATAAAACATTTAAAGTCTGCTCCAAAGAGTTTTTGCATTTCAGTACGGCTGTACGTGATATGACTTCTTGCAAATTAAAAAACTTTCAACAAACAGATTTACAACACGACTTGAATTGCATATGCAATATGCATTGAAATACAAGCCAGCCCGAGTGCTTTCACGTTCTTTGTTAGAACTTCATCCTCTTACCAAGAGTCGACGAAATTAATTTTGTTATTATTACATAGCTTTTACTTAAATATTCTAGAATTAACGATGCCGTCACCAATGAAATTGTTAATTGAAAAAATCGTGAGAATACATCGAACACCCCTCGTTCTTTTTTCATGACTTAACCTCAAAAACCGTCGAGTGTGGGATTTTTTTATTTTTTTTAATGTGAAAAGTTCACAAAAGTTGTTGAAAAGTCCAAGCGAGCAGACGGTTCACCTGATGTTAAGTGAATATTTAATAGATTTGGTTAAGTGAATACTACCGCCCATGTACATCTACTACATCCGAGGGTTCCAGATGCATTGACAACCTTTTGAAAATTGGGCTCCGGCCACCTCATTCACCAGGCGAAACGCGAAAGTATTATACTTCCACTTTACGCTGGTCTTCTGTGAGGTCGTGGTACTTACCCGGACGAGCCTGCCCATTCGTGCAACAGCCGAGGCTGCTGGGTGGCCCTACCACCGAATGAATGAATGCGTTACTATCCCTATTCAAAACATTCCTTTTAGGAGTTTTTATTACAGTTGGAGTTGTTTCAACTAATCATTGGTAAGGGCAAAAACTACCTAGCAATGTAATGACGAGACATAGAGACAGATTTTGGGGTTTAGTATTTCGGATTTACCGTACTTCTTACGCCAGTGCTCCACTTCACACTATAGGGGAAGGATGGTACTATTCGTACGCAGGGCACATAACTAATTAAAAATTACAACTACAAGCTAGCGGACGTTTCTTTTGCACACGTGACGGAGCTATCAATACGTCAATGTAGTTTCACGCCATTCCAAACGTTAAGAGCAAAGTGACAGACGGCACGGTATTTTCGCGGTCGGTAAGTAGCTTTTTGATTAACGTTTTCGTGCATCGTTACAACAGGCATGAAAAGTTTTTCTACACAGTTTTTCTCCCGGTTACTAGTAAATATCTAATTAATATCTTTAAGACACGTTTTTAAAAACTTATTATCTAAGTTGCATACGGATATAAAAAGAGGTGATATTTAATTATTATTTGGTTAATGGGGTACTTTCGTACAGAAAATGGTACCTTCGTACGCATATGAAGGAACATGGGGCCGATTGTTCATGTATATTTACTATGCTAAATAAATATAACTTCTTACGTCCGTACCTTACACACACTTACTATTTTAGAGTTCCGTACCGAAAGGGTAAAACGAGACCCTATTACTAAGACTCAGTTATCTGTCTGCGTGTCCGTCTGTCCGGGCTGTATCTCATGAACCGTGATAGTTAGTTGAAATTTGTATGATGTATTTCTGTTGAAGCTATAACAACAACTACTAAAAAAAACTTTTTTGTCGTTTTTATGGTGGTACGTAACCTTTCGTGCTTGAGTGCGACTTGCACTTGGCCGGTAAAAAAGCAATACAGGGTGGTCTATAAGTTAAATCATCTATTCGTGCATTGAAATATTATAACGCAGAGAGAAATTTCGATATTTTATCAAATTATTATTAGATTTACTTTAGAAGGTGCAATTTATAGATACATATATGTATATGCAATACTAGACAACAGTATACTTTAAAGACAACAATTTTTCTGGGATGACGTTGTACCATCCACAAACGGCACACGGACAAAGCCTTATTATTAATTTATTAATTTCAAAAACCGCAATGACATGTCACGTTCGAATTATCGCTGTAAATGATATTCGAAATTGTTTGTATACTGGAAAGGATATAGCAATGGTTGCGCCAAGCATTGCTTCTAATGCTAAAAAAATAATGTAGATAAAAGACGGTGTAAGATTTTCGTCGGTGTGGCAATCCGCCGTTTAGCTTAGTGGTTAAAGCGTCAGGCTGCGAATGTCAGAGTGTAGAGATTAGCACTATAAAAATTTTAATTTCTAAAAAAGCTTTAGTCAACAAATTCACTTTGTGTAAGCTGCGAAACTTCCCTCTTTCGTTGATTTCTCACATGCATAATTTCTATACCTAAATATTAAAAATGTGAACGTAAGTTAGTATTTGGCTCCTATACAACCGTCGAACATATCAGCTTGCATGTAATTTCCTTACCGAAAGCTGAGCGGATGTAGTCGCAAGCAAAATAAATCTGAGTGACAATTTTCAGTGTTTTCATATAATAGAATGTCTAATGGGTAATAAAAGGGTATTAGGGCATATAATGTATCTGAAGGATGCTAGTAGGGAGGAGCTTGATCACCTTATTGGTGATTCCATCTGAGCCTGGAGCTTTACGGGGGCGTAGTTTTTTAATGGTCTCTACTAGTTCTAGGCACGTGACCGGGGGAATGGGATCGCGGAGTGGCTCTAAGCTTTCCTTTCTACCTCTTCGTTCACCTTGCGGAGGTGTTCGGGGTCGATCGGAAGCAGACTGGGGGAGCATTGAGACTCTAGGCTGTCAGCCAGGCATTCGGCCTTCTCTTCGTCCAGCATTGCTGGCGTACCTATCGGACAGACTAGTGGCGGCATGGTTGTTATGCCGTTGCCCTTGAGGGCTTTGGGAAGTTTCCAGAAAGCTACGTGGGATGGTTTTACTGAAGTTAGGGTGGAGTCCCATTGTTCGTTTCGTGAGTCTGCTATGCGTGTTTTGACCTCACGCTGCAATTTACGTAGCAGTCTACGATTCGAGTCGGTGGGATATCTATCATAGGCTCGAGTGGCCGCATTCTTGCGTCTCAGCAAGTCTCGCGCATAGTCTGGCAGGGCCCAGCGATGGTCTTCCATCGCCGGAACCTGTCTCGAGCATTGCTCGACGATGGTGTTGACGTGGCTTGTGAGGGCTCGAATTGCGGTTTCCGTGTCCTGTTTGGTATTCAATTCTCTAGGGATTGACTCTAGTTGTGGAGGATTAGGTTCGTTAAATTTTGATTTCATTTTATGCCAGCTGATGACAGTTTTGGTAAGGGGAGCGGCTGTTGCTGAAGGCCCTAGCCGGAGGAGAACTGGTCGGTGATCGGAGTGAAGCTCGTGTATCACTTCCGGTTCGCATAAGGAGAGACTGAGGTTCAGAATATTGCGATCTTTAACATCATTCCAACGGAAGAATCCTGCAACAACGGAGCTGTTATTTCTTTTTTGAGAGAAATATTGGTTTTCTGACTTCGCCAATGGTTTAATTACGTAGAAAATCTCTCAGTGCAAAACTTTCTTGATTACTTATTTTATTCTATATGAACCTACAGTACTATTTTACTCTGTACATGAGCGATAACATTTGCATTCTTAAAATTTTCTCGTTGCTCGATTTGAACCTGAAAGATATGAGGTCAATAGAGCTGCTCCAATCATTGTTAATGGCACACAAGGTGAGTTAGAGGGATTAAACTTTTAAGTTTATTTTCAAACGTTTTACTGAATGAAGGGACAAAAGGGTCTCCTGGAACGTATGGCCATTAGCTGGAGCCACGTCTAGGATTATGAAATAAATGCTCTTTGTTTTATATATAACTCATAGCGTTCCTAATGGAACGGCTAAAAAATAAAATTACCTTTTGACTTTTATTTAATAAAATAGAACCTTTCTCAACATCCTCAAAGGTAAAACAAAATTAAAGCTTTTTTTATTATATTAATGGTTCACTGTTTTATTCAGTCTGTACTTATTAAAAGTTAAAATAAAATTACGAAATTTCATCTTGCTAATAAAATAATAACTAGTTGTTGTCATAGAGTCAATAACGTATTCTAAAATTCTTGTAACCATAAAACCATTTTAATAATTCAAATTATTATCCTTATATTAAAATTGTGTTCATAAATTTATGATACAGTGATGTATATGGTGGCCATAATAATGTTTTTATGAGTAACGTTTACTCATTGGTATTGCAAAATATGCAATTGAAATATTGCAACATAAATACGGCGGAATATCGAAGTCGTTGCTCAATTTTCAAGAACTTGTGGAGGGTATAAAAATGATTCATTTCAGATTGCTAAACACGTGCGACAAATATCTCAAATCTTAGAAAAGACAGTAAACGATGTTCAATGAGTTAAGTCATCCATGCGTACATCGAAATCATTTAAACATGAAGAGAAATCTATAATATTTAATAGCATTATGACTACGTTTACCTTAGGACAATATTTTCTAGTATGTTTTTATAGAGTACCAGTATTATGTTTATCAATCTCAAATGCTTATATAATATAAAAATGCTTATACAAGGAGCTTATATAAATGCTTATACAATGCTTATAAGGGCAGAAGAAAGGAAAGGAACTTACTGAGATATGATGTCATATTAATGTTTCGTTATAGGATGACGTTGGTAAAATCAATGGAGCGTACGGAAAGAACAACAGTCATGACATATTGGATGGAAATAATTAAATAAGTTAAATTCCAATCGATTAAATCAATAAAAAACTTAGAAGTCTCTGTACGCGACTAGCAAGTCCAAAATCATTATCTTAGAACTTGGTCCTTAACGAATGTTCTCTAACATTAAGGGCCTACATTTCTAATGGGTTCAAAAAGTTTTTTTTTAATTATGTTGACTTGGTTGCTACGGGTGTCACATATTTAATTATGTTATGTTTAACACAATTGCAAGGAAACGAGTTTCTGGTTTTAGCTAGAACAATGTAGTGCGTCAACGGCCGCGAAGCGATATGGTATCTCTGTTAGCAAAAACATTCATCTGCATCATGCTCATAAGCATCATGAACATGATTGCTAGTCTACTAAATTTTGTACTTAAACCATAGCTGACGTAATTCTTATTTCTTCATACCTATTGTTTTTATTTAATATTTTATACTATACTTTTAATGATAATAAAACTAATAAATATAGAGTAACTTATAACAATAATAACATTTGAATAACGTATACCGTAGGCACTTAGTTCCACTTGAGTTAATTAATTTGTTACTTGTCATTTGTTTTGCTATTAAATTTAAAGACTATTAAATTTAAAGTAGGAAAATAAAATTATTTAGAATTAATTATTTCTAATACAGTAAAAAATGGTTTATTCGGCACGGATGTCATTACAAAGGGAAATAAATCCTGAAAAGAACGTGAAGCAATCGAGAGATCCATACCTCGTTGCTAATTTTTATTCAACCAAAACGTTGAGTATCGCTTACTTTTGAATTTTATAAACATTTTTATAAATATTATCTGAAAATTGTACAAACATTCAATCGCAACCAAACAACAAACTAGATGACTCCGTGGCGCAGTTGTCTTGGCTTCGGTGACGGGGGTCGAGAGTTCGATTCCCACACGTGACAAGTATTTGTGTAACCCACAGGTAATTGTTTCGAATCTGGATGTTTGTCCACGTGAAATTTATGTTTCTTAAATACTCTTACAACATAGAATAATGTTATCTTAAGCCTAGGGCATTGCTTTAAAAAAAAATCTTCTTCCAAATTAACAATCAATTGTTGTGGTACAATTTATCCGGGCCTATTTTTTTTATGGAAAAAGTAGGCAGACGATTAAGCCAGGTGGTTAATCGGTGGGTATTAAAACCCCCACGATATCTCGCCCAGGCCCATATTGGCAGGGCCACGGAAACGCTTTCGCACACTTCTGCGACCCTGCCATCGCTGGCCACCTTAGCAGCCCCTTCTCGAGGAGTAACGCACCTCTCCTTCAGGTAAGGCAAACAGGAATATTCAGTGCGCCTTCCTACTCGGCCCCTTTTTCAAGGCCATGGGAGCCAGGAGAGCCAGCGCCAATAAACAGCAAGCCTTCCAGCCCCCAGCGGTGGACCTGGTCTGTGGCTCCGCCACTCACTACGTTTCGGCTGCGGAAGGTAGCGAGCAGCGCATTGTAATACCGACATTACGGCTTCACCACCACTGCGGTACCGCCGAGTCGTGGAGGATAGGAAGAGCAGTCAAACATAACTCATCTTCCTCCGCGACACTCGTAGCAGAAGACAGGGAGCCCGGCTCCTCCTCTACCACCCTCTTTCTGTCCCCTGCACTCTCCAAGCACGCATCCAGAGTGGGCTCATTAAGCCCATTTGGATCGGCCCTCGCCTACATTAACCGAAGAGGAGGACCTAAACACGTTGACGCAAAGCACGTCATATGCGACCATAGCTAAAGCTACCTCTCCAACACCGTCACCAATTGCCTCAACCTCAGCGCAACCGCTACCGAAATTCAAGACACCACCAAAAAAGGCTACCTACTTATCGTGGTAGAAAACCTGCCCGATTGGGCGACACATTTCGCCGATATTAAGAGAAAACTTGGATACGCCCCTAACGCAAGAGCGCACGGGAAAAGAGTACGATTTCTCCCTCAATCGGGACTTGAATACTACGTAATACAGAGGTATTTGCGGAGGCTACCGAAAGAAACAGCGCCATCACGTGGCACTGCTACGCACCCGCAGAGGAGCTCATGCCAGGAGTCACCATAGAGGGCTGGAAACGCAGAACCGGCCCCTAGCAGTGGCACCGATGTCAACAGTTCGGACACGCATCATACAATTGCCAGAAGCCGATGCGAACGAACACTGCGTTCGCTGCGCAGGAAACCATATAGCCGCAAATTGCCCGGTGCCATTGACAAAGCCGGCCAAATGTGCAAATTAAGGCCAAAGACATCTCGCCAATGATTGGCGCTGCCCCGCCTTTATAAGGGAGGCGAGAAAAAGCGGCATAAGATTGAACCCGCCGCGCGTAAATACCGAGAAATACTAATGACGGATGGACTACAATCGGTGAACGATGCCGGAGGGCCCAAGGTGGGGAAACTGTTCTCTCCCAACCTCAGACTTCCCCCCTCAGTCAAACGTAGAGCGGACAAACACCACTGAAACCGCATTACAACACCCCCTCGGGGAACGAACCACTCGGAGGGATATTACTAGCGACCAAACGCCGGCCGCGACCCATTCTGCCTCCGCGGCCGCCACAGCAAGACCGCTATCATGCGCACCATAACCTCTATGTTCGGCAATCACTATGTCCAACATTGCGGCATATCTTCATCGGTGCGTTATTTTTGGGACGCACGTATCACGTCGCGCCTTTAGGCGTCAACCACCGGGTGTCCAGAGCGGCCCCCGCGAAGAAACCCGGGTCATGAGATACCTTTATGAGGCAATGTAGAAGATCTCACGGACGGCCGGACAAAGCGAAACCCCGGTCGCAGGGGAACGTAGGATATGTCAACGACGTTGCCAGCCTTTGAGGTAGGAGTAGGCTTTCTTCTCGAAGGTTCGTAAGTCTTATAGATTCCGAAATACCACTGGCGACAACTGGTTCCATAAAGTAGCTACTGATGCGGAACAGAAAATTGCATGTAAAAAAACGGCGGTGGACCGCCAACCACCAAGGTCGTGACGATGGTTAATCGTATTTGACGAGTTGTACGTTGTACTTAAGCTTCCCTAGAACTATAAAAGCGCAATTCTCACCTACTTTACACAGTGAAACAACAGTCCTTAAATGAAAAGAGTGTGCAGTATTCAAGCTTATTATTTTAGAATATCAATGTAAGCGTTGAAAAGATAAATAATGCTTGATTTTTTATACAAACATCTTTGTTGTAGTATTTTAATGATTGAGGCAAACATGCACTTCTGATAGCCGAATAATTTTTATCTGTATAAAGGTGGTGGATTACATTCGTAATTTATTACGTACATAGCTGGTGTAGTGTAACACATTAAGCTACACGTACAAACTCTGGCACTGTTATTAAACCACTGACAGCATGTAATCCCGGAACACAATATTTGCCGCAATATTTACGAAGTGCTCGACGTTCGGCACGTTCTGTATCCGGTCGCTGACCGCTGTGGGCTCACCATGTATGGGTACTTACCCCGAACTGACAAGGCGTGATTCTGACGGTAAAAGCATTTAATAATTCTATGAAATTGTATAAGCTTGGCGACTTCGTACATCCCTTTCTATACTCAGTTCATTATGGGTATGGAATCTCAGATTAGTATTTTCAATATTTTTTTCAATCAAGTAATAAGAAATAGTAATAATTACTATCTGTCATTAAATTCTGATACAATGTAGGAAATACAAAAGTTTTCGAAGAAAATTTTGATGTATTCCTCAATTTTTATATTTCATTTTCTGGAATTCTCACTGACCTGAATGCTGCCAAGAATTCGAAAGCCAGGATTTTTAAAATTAAAAACTTACATACACTAAAAATATTTCACTTGAAAATTAGTGCTATAATTACTTTTTCAAACAACATAAATTAGATAATTCTAATAAAAAAAGAAGAGTGTAAATACATTTCATTGATATATATGTATATCTTTTGGTAAATATGTATATATATAGATGCAAGTACATACATCGAATGTAGCCACCAAAGGAATGACCGTATTCATTGATCTTTATTAACTCAAGTATTTCTTATTCAGTATCATTTAAGGTCTCGAAGAATACGACACCTCCCGTTACGTTGGTTAGTACAACTATATTTGTTTCACTTTTCTTATTCAATTTTTTATTTATTTTATTATTTATTTAAAATTTTATTGTTTACACTCCAACATAGGGCCAAACAAAATGCAAACTTAATACTAATAAGCATTCGCTTCCATTGAACCCCGGGAGCAGTGAAAATTTGACGTAGGTGCAAAAAATCCTAAATTCAATTTCAAAAGTGAAAAAGCACATAAAACCTACATTTTATATAAACATACTAAACGCAAACTTGAATACTATAAACTATTAAACACACACACACGCACACACACACACACACACACACACACATATACACACACACACACACACACACATACATATATATACACACATATATATATATATATAAATATATACATAGACACTATATAAAATAAATATGTATATACAGAAATTTATATAAATTACCTTTTATCTTTGAGTATTTACAACTTACACGAATTATCCAGTATTATAATATTTATATATATATAATATAAATATTCTAACGGTTAATTTCTATCATGGATCCGCATTATTGGTTTGCAGTCATTAATAAAAAGTTAGAACACGTTTGAAATGAACAGATCTTTTTATATTATTCTTTTCAATAAACAAGTAATAACTTGCTATGAGTAATTAACATGTTGTTTATGGGCTGTAAATATTAATTATTTTATATGGTCTATCTTCAAAATATGTTTCGTCTAATCCAGCGAAGTTGTGTTTCTTATGAAGAATACATTTAGATACATACAAATATATCTAATTATTTCTCAGTAGTTATATGTATAACACGGATAAACATGCATGTAATATTCCATTAATATGATAGTATAAATTCTGTAAAGCGAAACTTAAGGGATCCAAAATTTTTTTCGTTATAACGTTGTTTTGTGATTGAAAGTTTAGAATGAAAAATAACAAAGAAACAAAAACAACTTCATTAATTATTTATTAATATTTGTTCCAATATGTGATTAAAGTATTCTAATTGTATGCTGTCCATGAACTTAGTCTGACGTTTTTGTGAAGTTAGTATTTATTTGTATTTTTTTATTGTGATGTATAATCGTTTTCATTAAACAGTAAGAATGTTCTATTTTGTAGTTTCGATTTATTATCATTCGTGCTCGTCGAACAAGTTATTGGTGGTATAGACTCGTTAACTTGACTGATTGCACGAATCTAAACCCCCAATCTTTTTATTCTTTCTTTACTTTTCGACACTGAATCAAGAATGGTTTAGTCGGGAACTTTTAATCAATGATTTTGTACCGATAATACCTGCAATTACTAAGTATTAACTTACAGTCATCTACTTATTTATGGACATATAACTTCATAATAGAAAATAGGATTTATAAACTGCGCTACAAAATATTTATTACTAGGTCTTAAGGTTAACCAACCAAATGGAGCTAATTTCTATTTATAATTAACGAATCAAATTTTACAATAAATAAGGGTGTTAAAAATACATCCAAATTATGGAATTTCTTAATAAAATTTTACGGCGTTTTATCGATCAAGCAAATTCTTACTACACAGTTAAACCCGCGATCTGATTAAATTTAAATCAAAATACTTTCAATAAGCACCAAAAGATAAACTTTATGGTTTTCACTCCTATTCTTAACGATTTTTTCTCAAGTTCTTACTAAGATAAAAGTTAAAATAATTAAAGCATCAATTAATTTCAAATTAGTCACATATGATACCTAATATGGATTATGTTTAAACGATAAATTATAGATACATCAAATACCGACGGTAAGTACAGGATCGCATTTGAAACTAACAAAGTTTCATTCGACTATAAAACTTATTGAATTTATAGCAATAACATTGTTTTAAATTATCTATTTATACAAATGCTTGCGACCGTATTTATCATTCCTCTTATTAACCACAAGGCGTGCACTTCTTGTGTTTGATAGTGATAATTTCTGACCTATGTATCCTGTTATTTAATTTTTTTCCGTAATGTATTTTATTGGAATTGATACAACGTTTCCGTCATAAGGTTGGCAGATAAATTACAGATCCAGACGTTAGCTGTGTATGTCGCAAGTGCACAAGAATTGTCCTCAAGAGCACAATGAGAACATACGAAGTACTTTTGTTACTAGTTTTAGCTGCAAGTGCACTTTCTGACGGAGGTATGGGATTTGAGATTATTCAATGTTACATTTTTAATGTAATTTTAGAATGATTTTTTTTATTTCATAATCTTTCATTGTATGCTTTTTACAAGATGTTTTATGTATATAAACTGATTTAATTTTCATTAAATTAATTAGAAATTAATATTACAAAGTCATTATTTGCTGAATGAAGTGAATTGCTGAATTATCTATTGTCTCTTGGTAGTACGATTAAGCATTCCTTTCAAGTAACTTTGATTTTTTTAAAGAAAAAGACAAAGAGAAGCATCTCTATATTTATCACAAAACCTTAATATTTATTTCTCCAAAATACTTTTTTGACTAAGCCGAATAAAATTTATAAATCTTAAATAATTTCGAAGTCTGGAATGAACTACAGTTTATTTAATAGTTACCTTTTAACAGAATCGCTATTAAGATCATGCAAGATAAAAGACATCGAATGCTTAAGCAAATCAACGGAGCAATTTTTGGAAAAAACTTGTAGAGGTATTCCAGAAACTGATATAAAAGCCATTGACCCTCTAGTGATACCAAATTTAGACCAAGCACTAAGTGAAGATGGTGCTATATTGCTACACTTTAAAAACTTAAACATTACAGGATTGAAAAACCAGAAAATATCCGACTTTCAGTAAGCTTCTAATATATTGTTTCTTTTTTTTTTATTTATATCGCAATTGAAATATTTCTTTATTCTTATAGGATGGACAAAGCTACAAAATCTGTGATACTAAAATTAAATGTTGATTTAAATATAGTTGCTGACCTAACAATAGAAGAAACTAAAACATCAAAATACTTCAACGGCGTATACACAGCTAAGTCAAGTAAGAAAATATTTTTTTATTAGTTGCATAATATATTTTCTTTTCTTTTACCATGTAGTTGTATGTAATATACCGCTTTCATTAAATTCTCCCTCTAGGGCAGCAACATGGTATCCGTACGAAACTAAATCCATAAAGTTTTAAGACGTTGTCATCACTATTAATACTTCATACTTTCGGGTAATTTATGGCCACTGATCACTGTTAGAAATATTTTTCTTGCTGACCAGTTCAAATGAAAAGCTGCTAAAATACTTAAATAGCCGATAATAAAATTAAAAGTTCGTTTTTTATGCGAAAAACACTTTATTTCTGGGTTTGTAATTAATTTGAATTATATGTATAAAATTAACGTATTTTAACAAAAAAACCTTCTGGGCTAATGAGAATTTAACTTTACCTTTTAACTTTTAAACCCTTTCGTTTAATTTTAAATAATCAAATTTCTATTCTTCTGGGAGTTCGCAATTTAACTGAATAAAGAATGGCTCTATGTGAATATTTAGAAGAATCTTACAACTTTGTGTAGTACGTAAACCGTAACCGCGATGTTAGAATATTATATCAAGATTTCATCTCAAAAAGTGCTACGCAAAACCCTCGTTGAGAAAAATTTAAATATTCATTATTGTGGGTTGAATATCATTTTCCTTTTATGTACTCATATTCTTAATCATAAATTACGAATTTTAATTTTTTTATAGTGTCTTTGCGCTTACACATGAATTTTATTCGTTATTTTAGACTTTGATGTAACTTATGCGCAAAATATTTTTTAAATAATTACCTAAATTGTAATAAACAAGTATAAATTTACTTTCCAAATCATTAACAGCTACATTAGCAACGGCAAATTATAACTACGACTTAAAGACAAATGAAAATGGAGTTCGACACTTTGAAGTTCTTCCAGAAACCATAACATGTAAACTAATAGGCAAGCCCGAAATCGCCTTCAGTGATGATCTTATTCAAGAATTACGTAAAGGTAAAAAATGAGATATTCGTTGATTTACGATTAGTGTGATACGTTATATATAAATTTAAAAACTTTGCAGGTGGAAATGTGAACGAATGGCAACAGAAATTCGAAAATAAACAAGCTGAGTTAGATGAAAAGACAATTTGTAAGATAGTTGAAAAAGCATACGTGACAGTCGTCCACAATATAAGGGCAGCAGCAAAAATGTTACCCGCTGAAGATTTCTTCCAAGATATATAAGTCTTTTAAGTTTATATAGTAATGACACTTTAATTTCACGTTTTATTTCGAGTTCAATTATTGGATTGTACTAAAATATTATAAATAAAGCAAACATATCAACAGCTTTGTTTCGTCGCAGTCACCATATAAACAAAACTATTAACATAGATTAGATACGCGAGCTAACGGTTAATGTAATGTTTATATAATAAACATTATCTCTCTTTCTCTGTTTAATAAGTTTTATAACCTATGGTTTAAGTGACCCGTCTATTAAAATAATGTTAATAATCGCACCTTTTCATTATTTAAGTTTATTATGGATTAGTTGTTGCTAACTACGCCTTGAAGACACTATTTTTTTTTAAAGGGTACTTAATAGAATTATAAAAAAAATTGTTACATGAAAATACAGCATTATAAAAGCTATATCATATTAATGTCGGTATAAGTCTAATTACATGTTACGATTGGGAATGAAGAAGTAGAAAAGTATAAGGAGTAAAGTAGAAAAGTATAAGCCTTATAAATTTAGCCTTCTCTTACAATTAAAAGACGTAAGATATCACTTGAGTGTAGTTAGGTTTTTTTTTTTAATAATGGACAACCTAATAATGAAAACATTGAAATTTAATACATTATTGGATAAGAAAGTATCTAAACTAGCGGACATGAAGATCGTACATCTTTCATTTCTTTCTTTAATTGATAAAAAATATTATTTTTTATTAATCAAACATTTAAATCTCACTTACTATAATTATACGCATAATGGAACACTACCATGGGATACCACCTACATTTTGCATGAATGTGACCCAGTCTTGTAACAGTAAAGGCTACATAATTTACTCGGCCGGGGAAGCATCATGGTCCGAACAACAGCATTACTTCGTAATTTTTATACTTTTCTACTTCGTCTGGTGAATGACGAAACCGGATCTCGCCTTTTTAGAAGTTGGTACTGCAACTGCTACCTACAGGGGGATATCCATCGTCCACGGCTTTTGGAGAACGCTAAGTGAACCATCAGCTAGATTTCCACCCTCGTTGATAAAAAAATTATTGACTGGTGACTCGTTTACTGATAATTAGATTTAACAATTAGTCATGAAGTTCTGATAACGGTGACTTACACAGACACATCGCGTACACAAAGTTCACCCGCGTTCGAAGTCAGTTCCCACTGCCCCCAGCTACCAATTTGTACAGTCAACGGCCATTGGGGTCACGGCCAAGTCAAGCGCGGCCCTACCGATCGCGAGAGGCCGTTTCAAACTCATGGGATCTCGCTATCTCACGAGTCCTCCGTTCGATAAAGCTTTAATAGTCTACGGAATGAAAGCAAGAACATCAATCACAGTAAACATCTTGATAAATGAATCATCTGATAAAATTTGTAAGAAAATCGAGAATAAATATATAATAATAAATATTTAGGACACATTTTTACACAACATTTTCTAGTCCCAAACTAAGCGACGCTTGTACTATGAGTACTAGAAAACTGTTAAACATACTTAAACGTACTTTTCTTTTGTAAAATAAATGCATATTATACATATATAAACATCGAGACACTAGAAAATACTATGTTCATCACACAATATTTTCACAATATTTTTCCAGTAGTGGGGATCGAACCCACACACTCTAGCGCAGGAGGCAGGTTAACTACCCACTACGCCATTCGGGTCGTCCAAGAATACATCCAAAGAATTTTATTATTACTTTCCAAATAATAGATACCTAAAGTATGATTTCCTATAACAATAATAACATTTCCCAGTTTGATCTTAATATGAAGGATTATTTGCACAATATAAAGAAAAGCCAGCTATTTTTGAAGAGAAACCCAAGACGCGGCTAGCTATAATTTACATTTATTATTTTGAATATTAAATTATGTTTTCAAATAAAAGCGGAAACTGTTTTGGGTAATAAGCCTCGCACAAAGTATAGCTTTACCATCCTGTAGTGCAAAAAAGGAAAATTTATTAAATATTAAATTTGTAGAGAAAATCGAAAAGTTTTTTGTCGGAAATCGAACCCACATCTTCCGAATACGCGCCCAGACGCTTTAACCAGTATGCTAAACGGCTGATTGCCACACGGACGAAAATCTCAACGCCTTTTATCAACACTGTTTTTTTTGCATTTTAAGCAATTCTTACCAACAAGAGATGTAATAATCCCTATATGATTGTTTTTATAGTGCTATTAAAATTTGTAGAAAAATTGGAAAAAAAATAATTAAGTTGTATCCGGAAGCCGTGGGTTCGATTCCCGCAGCGGCGAAAAACTTTCCGTTACTTTTTTCTACAAATAATGCTTTATCTTAAGTGCAGAAATTAGCACTATAAAAAAAAAGAAACTATATATTAATGATTACATTTAGGATGCTTTAATGCATGCCTCAAAGGGATTTTTGCATAAAGTTTAATTTTTAAATTATTTCAAAACTCGCGTTAAGCTGTATGAATTTGCTTTGCCAAAACCAACCATTGTTTCCGAACACCACACAGGTTTAACTTGAAACGCATTTGCATAATAAAGTCATCAAGTCCTATACATAAATCTTTGCGAGTGATATGTATTTTTGCGTAAAGTCAATGAACCCGAGCGGGAATTAAAGAGGTGATTTCTTAAAGATGCCCATTTATTATGGTGTTGGGATTGAACGTTGATAAAGCGTTTCGTTGTCTTATTCGCTACCTTTTTGTTTTCTTAAAACTCGTGACCGGGCGTTCAAAAGGGAAATTTAATATTCCGTTATATCACATTAATTATAAAACGCTTTATTATATAACCTTATCTGAGGTTAACTTAACCTGATTATAAACCAAATGATAGAAGTATTTGTTCCACAATTACTTTTATCAATTGTCGAAGCCCTTCCTTTTATAACTAAAAGACAAAATGGGACCAGTGAGTCATGCACAACTTATTTATAAGCTCGGCATTAATGACTACTTAAAACTTTTTTTTAATTTGACAGATCGTGGGCGAAGAGATACCACACTTGCGGTACTCTTAAGAACCTTGTTCAAGATGAAGGTCTGCTCAAACATTTTCTTAACGAACAAACAGGTCGCATTTTTTAACATACCATGTTGGTCACGTTCAAAGGCGCACCGTGTTATGTTTAAACATATTTGGGGCCCACAAGTCTTATTATAAAAACCAAAAATAACAGTGTCGAGTGAAGTCTAATTCATTTTTAATACCAGTATTAAACTAGAAGAGTGCGTACTCAGTTTCTGCGTGTCAAAATCAAAATGATGTTAACCATCAGGTCTTGGTTCTCCATGGTTAATAGAACGACAAAAACACCCCATTCAAAAATTTAACGACACCAAGAACACTCTCAAGATGATTGATAGGTACTAGAATATGAAGATACCAAAATAACGAAAATTAATAATGAATATAAAATATTTTTACTGTTTTACAAATAAACTCAATTTTAAATAAATCATACATCTAGTATTGCAATTTGTTAAAATGCTCATTTTTATAGAAATTTACACAAATACCACGATGCCAATCAAAATCTCACGTACCATGCATTTATTAGAATCCATTACGCCCAGACGTTATTTGTTTTGTATTATCATCGAAACAAAATTTACTTTACATTAGTAAGGTATGATAATTTTGTACCTTAGTGAAAATCTTATTTGGAACCCTTCCCTTTGCTGTAAAGCAAATTCTAATGGCCCTTTTAGCTTCAGCCGATAATGCTGACAGTTTTTATAATTGATTTACCTGAAGATTTATCAAAGCATGAGTAAAAACTTTCAACCTTTTTAATTTTTCTAACTAATCTTAATCATGTTATTATAATAAATGCGAAAGTTCACACTAAAAACTAAATTATAATATTGAAATGAAATTAGAAATTGATATAGGTATATGTTTTTTGTATAAATTTCTGAGCCTTAACTTTTTATTAACTTTCAGCCGCAAGAAAGTCGTCTCAAAAAAGATAGGTATATTGAGAATTTAGTTTTTAATTATAATTTACGATGCGTTCACTGCTAAATTCGAACAGTTAAATCCGATACATTGATTTCTTCATATAAAAAAACATCAAGCATTGAAAAAGCCTTTTAGCATCCATTACATCACAGGACTATTGTTCCTCCGGTTGCATAGTGCATCAGTTTCGTTTTTATGGTACCGAACGTAGAGCGTAATGCATTTCACAAATAGACGTTACTTTGAGTGCCATTACCGTTCCACTACGCTATCGACTACCGTGAATTATTATTTCAAAAATCAAAAATATATTTATTCACATAGACGCTTGCGCGTTCTTATGAAATTGTGAAAATTTTACATAAAAATTAATACGTTCATAAGTTACCACCGGTTCAGAGAGCAGTTTCTGTTGAAAAGAAATCGGAAAGACAATCAACAGTTGCTCTTTTTAAAACGATTAGTTTACAATATAATACAAGAGGTATGTCTTATATATGCATATATTTATATTTACCGTTAACATGAAAAACAATAAACGAATACAGCCTTGAGAACATTGCATGTTTTGATTACCCCTTATTGATCGATGTAGGTGAGGTTAAGTGATAAAAAACCGGCCAAGTGCAAGTTGGACTCGCGCACGAAAGGTTCCGTACCATTATCTATAAAAACGGCATAAAGATCATGTCTGTTGTATGGGAGCCCCACTTAAATCTTTTTTATTGTTTTTTAGTAATTGTTATTATACCGGCAACATAAATACATCATCAGTGAAAATTTAAACTGTCTAACCATCACGTTTCATGAGATACAGCCTGGTGACAAACGGACAGCGGAGTCTTAGTGACAGGCGTCTTTTTATCTTTTGGGAACGGAACCTTGTAAATTACTGTCATAATTTTTTCCAATCGCCCAAAAGAAATTACTGTTTGGCTTTGTAAATCCGGTGTATCATGGTTTTTTCAGTTTTATTTTAGTTCATTCCGAGCAAAAAAAACGTGAAATTTTAAATAAAAATATAACATGAAATATTTTTATTTAATTAAAGAAAAATATCACTAATTATAATTATTATCTTTCATTCATTAACGAAATTGTCAGATACGTCTAATAAAATAGTTAGTCTGATTACCCAATATAAACATTTTAATATTGTTATAGGTTTTTTTGTGCTTTATTTTTTCTTTTGTTTGTTTGTTTTTTTGTATATTCTTTATTGTACTAGAAGTTTATACAAAGGCGAACTTAATGCTATTTTTTTTTTGGGCGAAAAGGATGGCCGCGCTTTTGGCGGGATTGATCTCGATCCTCCATTGCCGAAACCAGTCACCGATGGTGATGGCCGCAGCTTGGAGCCGTCGATGGATCAATTCGGGTGTTCTGCCTGTGGTATAGATACAGGTGTCGTCGGCAAAAAGAGCAAGTTCTACATCTTTGACACGCGGCATGTCATTGGTGTAGAGAGTGAACAAGACTGCCCAGTCTTGTTCACTCTCTACACCAATGACAACACCGACCCTTGGGGTACCCCGGCTCGAACAGGATGCGTAGTCGAACACACGTAATGCTAAATAGCATTTTCTTCCAGTTAACCTTTTGTGGTTGAGTACAAGTTACGGGTTCTTTTGAGTTTCTTTTGCTAATATTTTAGTTAATTCGTCTTTACATCTGCAGGCTAGGACCATTATTGACGGCTTTTGCAATTTCACGAGTTCCTGGAATGCCTATGTATGTAAGTGACGTATAGATGTGCCAAATTATTTGGAATTGGAGTGATATATTATTTTGTTTATATTCAGTGTAAATCTCGTAGAGTCATTTAATTTAAATATAAAATTACGATTATAAATTATTTATAGCACATTCATTTATCACGCTATCTAAACAACTTAAATGAATAAAACGAATACTTAACACATTATTAATTTTGTTTAGATAGCGTTGTTATTCGGTTTGTCTTGGATATAATATTCCAGAAAATTCCTACTTAATAACTTCACCACTAGCACTTGGCCAGTTTTTTTTTTATATAATACAGAAAACCGTTATTGATCTATTTTATTATTTTATAATAAAACTTTATGATACAAGGAAGTGAGAAAACAGTGCGACTGAAAATTTTAAAATACGAAGCATAAAATGTTTCGTGCTTATCGTAAGTCACAAGATAGAGGTTATCATTGTAATATATTGCAACTCTTACCAGTGGAAGAAAAATAATTAAGGAAACGTTAAATTATCAGAGTGCCGTATGTACAAACGGGGCAGAGAATTTTAATTAAAAGTAAATATTGCTAAGTACGGGTATATTGACAATTCTCTCTTTAACACCGTCATGATATTTCAATTTATGAATCTTATTTATATTTTTTATGCTATAACCATTAATACTCAATTTCTTTCCGATTTTAGATGTCATTGTCGTTTTCTAATATATGTTATGTAACTTCTATTGACGTTATTGAGTAAGGTGTAGTGGCTTTAATTGTAAAATAAAATATTTTCACGAATTTTATTCCTTTTAATTTTTTCTTTAATTATAAACTTGTTAACTAAAACAAGTTTGTAAAGAATTTTTTTACAGTTATACTTGTCAATTATTCAATAAAACTTGAGTGGCAAAAGTGGTTATGATAATAAATTTAATTAAATTATCACATAAAATCTTGCTTTAATCGGGCAGCAAAAAAAAATATTTAATTTATGTTAGTTGTAGAAATCGATTCTACTATACGTCTCTAGTAATGGCCGAAAGAAATTTATAATTGGTGCTTTGCAATCTGATGAGTTATACGTTAACATCGACCCGAGATTTTTTGTTTAATGGCGATTTTTTTATCTGTAGAGCTAATCATAATTTCAATTTATATTATTCAACTAAGAAAACTAATATTTCGTTTACTTGAAACCCACACATACCTAACCACAGTAAAGTTTTGTATACTTAAAAAAGCACTATCTTAACCGCTCTCCTTAACAACATGAACCTGACATACTTAGTGCAAAAAAGATAACTAGAATTCATGTACTACTTTATTAAAAGTATTTATATATTAAAATTTGTATAAAAAGCACGAAAAGATTATCGCCACTGTGGGAATCGCACCCACCTCTTCGGCATTCGTGGCCTGACGCTTTAGCCACTAAGCTAAACGGCTGATTGGCACACTAACGAAAATGTTAACGTCTTTTATCTACATTGTTTTTAGCATTTGAAGCAATGCCTGGCGCATCCATTGTTATATCCTTTCCAGCATACAAACAATTTGGAATATCGTTTTACAACGATAATTCGAACGAGAGATGTCGTCATTGCTTTTTAGAAATTTAAATCGCCGCTGGGGGAATCGAACCCACGTCTTCGGCATTCGCGGTGACGTGGGTTCGATTCCCACAGTGGCAATAATCCTTTCGTGCTTTTTCAACAAATTTTAATGTTCAATCTGAAGTGCAGATATTAGCACTATAAAAAAAATAATTTCTTAAAAGCAATGGCGTATTAATATTTTTTTTTCAATAGAGCTCTGTTAATTCTCATGTATTAGGCAAGTTTACTTACGACAGAACTTTGCAAATAAATGACTTTAAAATAAGCTGGGAGGTACCTTGCTGAACTCATGTAACATAACTACAATAATTCAGTAACAGTATACACGTTTAAGAAATATGAACGGTAGTAAAGGAAAAATATCACATGTAAAAACCTTTGTAAACATCAGCGCTGGGATTACTTCCGGGCCCTTCTGTGATCATAAAGCAATCTATTTCTCCGTAATTCATATTTGATCGCTGCGAGCCGTGTACACTAAGCCATTTCGACCGGGAACTTGCAAAATCTAATTTAACCTCGACGAGTGATTTAGGGAATAGTAACTCTTATGTCGCTCTCTTCACAAAATATATGAAATTTGGTAATATTGATTTTTGTAAAGTATGACACGACTGTTTTTATTGAACTATTTTTATTCAAATGTGCGTCAGATACTTTTTATCGTCAGTTCAATTTTCTTCTTTATAGAAAACTCTTTATATTGACCATTACAATATATTAATTCATACGCGTTAAGTTGTACCTTAAAGTAACTGAAAAGAAGAAAATAAATAAAAGTGAGCCCCAAATCTCGTTATAATTTATGGACCGGTGGTTTTTCTAAAGGTTATTTATTAATAAGACAGACTGCCATAAAAAAGTTTTTTTTCTTAAACGTATTTCTATACCGGCAGAAGAGATTCGACTTAAGCTCCGACCTTATTATTGCACATCAATGAGTTTCTTAAATTGTTCATTGAGGACGAAGATAACATCATAAAGGTGAGGGCCACATATGACCATTGTTGAGAACAAGCCCAAAAATTCTTACTTTTTAATATTTAACGAAAATTTCGATACATTATAAGTAATTTAAGTTTTTATTTAATCAACATCATAATCAATTCAACTCAAATAGCTGTACTTACAATATTAAATTATTGTTATATCTTTTATTTATTATATTATCCTCTATGTGCCAATATGCGGGCATTCGATGGATGCATGTGGCTTAGGTTTTTGCTTCGTGGCAGCCTGTGGACGAGGTCTATGCCCAGCAGTGGACTCTAACAGACTTAAATGATACCGATGATGATGATGGTAATGTTTAATAAACCCATTGTTTGGTAACACTATTTGATATTCGATTAATCGTATAAAATAAGGCAACGTAGAAATACGACAATGTGCAAACCAATAACTCTAATAACTTAATTGTAGAATACTGCAAAAAAGAACAATAGATGTATTTATTATACGGTTCATGTCATCTAACAAGTTATTCTGGTCTTTAGCTTGCATTGTATCACTACAAACGAGACGCAATTAAACGATAAATTCAAAAGATTTTAACTGGTTACGCGTGTAAAATGACATGTAATAGATAGAACTGCATTCAATATAGGGTCTTATAACTTAGAGAGTAAAATGAAAATTTGTTTGACGTTAATCAGAAATTATCGTTTTTGAAAAAAACGCTGGAGCTTAGTACGTATATAAACGCCAGGACCTTATTCTTAAGCGCTTATTTCAGTTATGATGATACTAAATTACGTATATTTCGTAGCTTCTTTGCTGAGCGTTCTATACGGAATCCAACTGAGTGATGGGCAGTTAATATATCAAAACTTTTATGATCTAGGTAAGTACATCTACAGCACAAGTAAAAATTCCCAAAAAAAATAAATTTTGGTACTTAAGGTACTGTTCGTGAAAATCTAAATTTTCCCGTATCTTATATTTCTACCTTATTTTATTTATTTGCTCGTATCTGGTATAAATTTCAACTTGATAGATCAACTCGTTCATGAGAAAACCGGTAGCGAGTATTTTTTATTACCAATTTTATTATGATTATGTAGATACGGAACCCTCGGTGTACGAGTTCGACTCGCTCTTGACCGTTCTTTTTTGTTGATTTAATGTATAAGCTATAATGTTCTATTTCATACTCCACCGTCAGCACAATTTTCGTATAAACAGGTACAAAGTTTTTGTTCACGTATTAATATATATTTATATATTAAGTTATGTTATTTAATTTAGAACAAAACGGTTATTTGGAAGAAGTTGCTTTCAGAGTGATAAGACCACCTATAGTAGGTACATACATTTTACACTATTTTATACTATGTACATCATCATGCTGTTGGTTTTCAATGATTGAATGTGGGATTGGAAATCATAAGACGTAAAAAATGGATACTCGTCTAAAGATAATACAATTTTGCTTTATGTAAATGTAAATGTGGATAAATTGTCGAATTATTATAATAACTGTTATAAAACTTATTTGCGGATTTAACCACTTTATTTTTGACACCGCTATGCTATACAGCATTCGTGGTAATGCACTGGACTGAGATGTCAGGCATCCTGCTGGTGTCATTCTTACTTTCGCGTTTCGTCCGCTGAGTAAACTAGTCCACTAATCTGCAAGCCGTCTGCTTTGATTTGTCTGTTATTCTTTGACATTAGTTGCGTTTAAATTTCATAGATTATGTTTTAATTTCAGTGCGGACTAAAATTAACTATAAAATTGTACATTGTAGTGAATGTATGTTTAAATATATAATTTATTTTTCTTAATTATCTAATACTGTTCTTCTTGCGCGTTCTTCTATCGGAAAAATATATAGAAGCACACGTTCTCAATCTGCACGCCGTTACCATATTGTGGAAATAAATTTAGGAGACATGATTTAGTTCATAATATTATTCAAGGAGCGCAGTTATTTTCAATGCCACAATATTTTATACGACATATCATTTTTTTCGATGCTTATTTGGTGGCGATTTCAGTTATTTCAATTACATCATCATTACAGGTTATATGTTTAATATTTGATATATTGTGCCATAATCATAGAAGTCTCCTGGGGTAATTAATCCACTATTCGTGGCTTTAGCTTATAGTGCAGGGTTCTAGACGTACGACAGAAATTTCAATACTGATCCATACTTAATATTATAAATGCGAAAGAACAAATT
This sequence comes from Iphiclides podalirius, assembly GCA_933534255.1. Classification (NCBI taxonomy): domain Eukaryota; kingdom Metazoa; phylum Arthropoda; class Insecta; order Lepidoptera; family Papilionidae; genus Iphiclides; species Iphiclides podalirius. Next base: position 4,623,097 of record OW152829.1, on the reverse strand, counting down.
AAAATGAAATTTGGTACACAAGTAGTGTAGAGAAAGGACATCTATTTTTTAATTGGAAAAAGGGTTCTTAAAGGGGATAGATATTTATTTAACGGCTTCAACGCGAACGAAGCCGCGGGCGAAAAGCAAGTAATAAGAATAAATTTAGGAAAGTGGATATTTAATACATATATTATTAAGACAATTAATAAATACGTTGCCGTATTTTGGAAATTTTGCTTTGAAAAATTCATTTTAGTATAAAATATATGCAAATGGCTTCTTTGAGCTTTTCCTTTAATATCTTAAATATTCGAAATCTTTAAATTTTTTAAGTTATTATTATATTAATAAAATTCATTCTCAATCAAATTCTCGATCATAAAAGTAAAGTAAGTTAACATGTGTATACGTGCTTCCAAAAGCATACTTTGACCTTGAACTAACTTCTTGTACCACTTGTATTATAAAAAAAAAATTTCCATCGCTAGATTAGAGATAGATAAAATATTTATATTAAGTACATATTCTATAAAAAGGGTGTAGTTTTATATTTTTCACACCTATTTGTTGTTGTATCGACTGACAATACATTTCATGCAATGTGTTAACAATAATACGCAAATGAAATTCCTCTCTGAATGATAAAAAGAAAAGTTTATTTAAATCGTCTTACGCACTCGTTACATATAGAAATCTAAGTTGTAATCTACGGTGTAGAGTATCATGAGAATCAATAATGTGAATTTTATTAAGAGGTCGTCTCGTACTAAAATTCACATTATTGATTATTCTAATTAAAACGACTACTTCGACGAATCGTATAGTTATGCCTTTTTGTTATAATACATGTATATATAATACATTTTATATACACATATCTTTGTTATAATTGTCGCATTGTTCTACAATTGCACGCACCATCTTTGTTATAGCTGTATGTTCGTTTCTGTTATGTCATTAATTTTTTTTAATATAATTAACCATTTTCGGCACAAGTCCACATATCTATTGAAAACATTGCGCTTAGTTACACTCGGTCTTACGTGACATTTATAGACTTTAAAACATATTTAATCATTTTGGTGTACAATGCTAAAAAAATATTAAAAATTTTTAAAAACTTCACACTAATGAAAAAAAGCTTTAAAGTGACGTATGAATTTTAATAACATCAAACAATTTTAATCGTCATATAGTCACGATTAAAATTGTTTGATGTTATTCTTATTGTATTCTTTTCTCGATAAAATAGACCACTGTTATGATCAGTCTCGATATTAATAAAATCAAACAGCCAGGAGCCTTTTTATCAACTTCTGTGTATCGATAGGGGAAAACAATAAATTCAACCGGTTTGTCCGCCAAACTAGCTTCTATAAAACATCTTTGCAAATTGTCCGAAAAAATCATATTTAATCGGGTAAAGTTAAAAATCTTCTATTTTTCTGATAGATATTTAAAGTTGCCATATTCACGGTGGTAAGAACATCATAACATCCTCAGGATTCTTATAAATCAGCCTGATACTAAATATTAAATTTTAAGCGCACTAAAATAGTATAGTGGTTTTGTGTGATAGAAATATTATAAGAGAGAGAGATGTAAAGGTTTTATTTTAAGTTACCAATTTCAAAAATTTATTCAAATTGGCTAAATTAGGTTGCCGTTAAACAATACGATTCTTACGACAAAGTCATCAAAATTTATTTTAATTATCAAAATGTTCCTGTTTCAATTATTCTTGATACAAAATCTAATGAAAAAACTCGAAAAAGAGCAAGAGAAACACCTGAGTAATTGTTGCAAAAAAGACAGAAGTAGATATTTATGTACATACGTACGACAAAACATTGCCTATGCATGGATGGCTATGTTACAATTTATTCTCTACAAGCGACCCGCCCCGGCTTCGCACGGGTACAGTGTAATATACATTTATAAATCTTCCTCTTGAATATCTCTAACGAAACTCTATCTAGTAAAAAAATGCTTCTTGTCTTAAAGATCTAAGCATACATAGGGACAGACAGACAGCGGGACGACTTTGTTTTATACTATGTAGTGGTATCATGAAATGTTCAATGCTCACCAAAAAAAAAATACAAATTTTCTGAATACAAACAACTAACTTTCAAAATATTCCGGACTTAAATGGATGTTTGGTGACAGCACTGACATCCTACACTTTCTTGCAAAGTATTAGGCGGATCATCGCGCATCGATAAATATGGTTAAGAAAATAATTACCTAGGTAGAAACAAAAATAACGCAGTGAGAACGTCCATTTATCCGTCCAAGCTTTGTCATAACGGTGATAGTGAATTGTATCAATGTCAACGGTGGTTTTCCAAAAAAAAATAAGATTAGTATTATAAAAGTTGCGCAAACGACCGGTCCTTTTAAATTTTAGTCCTGTCAAGATGTTACTGAATTGTACACGTTTCTTGTTCGTTTCTCTCTGTGTTTTATATGAAATAAATTTTTGTGGTGGACAATTTAATTTCGTCACTAATTTTCAAACGAGTAAGTTACAGTTTGTAATTAATAAATATATTACCTATTAATCATAAACAAAGCATATAAGACACTTAAGTCTAATCAGTTTTCTATAATTTTAATTCCAGTATTAAAATTAAAAAATTTCAAATAAAAAGTCAGTTACAAATGCTTGAAATGTCGAAAAAGTAAAATTAAAAAAAAAATAATGCCTAACAAATGCTTCTTTTAATCAGTGGTAATTTTTTTTAAACACATTGAACATATTTAAATTGGATATTACATTTTTAAAACGTTCATTTTTATCCTATTTATGCTTGGGTTGGCTTTAAAGCAAGTAATAACAACAACTTTATCATTATTTACTTTTAGTTTTATTATTAAAGAATGTCTACCTTAGGGTTACATCATACTTTCCATAACGGAAGTATTTTTGATTAATTTCAATAAGCCCGCGAATCTATCTTGGGAGAAATCTGTTCATTTTTGGCAGAATTTGAGGCTAATCGAATAGCTTAAAGTTAAGACGGTCCAAATTTGATTACAACCGGCAGACTTCAAAGTTTTTTTGCGTCCACTATAGGTTTTTTTGCTTAACAAATGTGGAAAAAATTTGGAAAAATCAACTTCTAATAAATGTATGTTGTGTATATATGTGTATGTTATATATATGTGTGTTTTGATAACAAAATTATATTAGTGTTTAAATATCTAAACTCAAATTGAACTGAAAATGAAGCTCAAATTTAAGATATTGTATTTTATTACAAAGTTTATATTATATGTTATAAAAAATAATATAACTATATTATATAAAATTATACAAAATATAATATATCCCATTTAGTGCTCCATATTTTTTTATTGAGTTATTTGGTTGTTAGTTAATCTTAAATTAACATTCAATTAGTTGTGAAATCGAAATTAAGGTTCACGTTGACCGTATTACGTAAACAATAAAAGTTTCATATTTATTTGTAACACAAAAATAAATTGAGCACATAAAACTTAGCTGTGAACAACCTCATACCCCTCATGTTCGCAATATTCTTAAAAAGGTTTCCAGATATAATAAATACGTCACGATATGAACATATTAAACGAAATTTATAAATTGTTTCGACAATTTTGTTGGTCTTTAGATTTAGTTTATAAGTCCTAAAAAAATAATACAATATGCAATACAAATAAAATAAAATACGCCTAAAAACTTCAAAAATTGTAAAACAAAATACAAAAAGGGCTAAGCGATTAGTCCATAAAATATAATGTGTAAATCTAATATTCCACGGGAGTTAAACAGGGTCGAAGAAAAATACATTCTTTGTTTTTTTGGTGCAGAAATGTGCTGGAGACATATTTAATATATTTAGGGTTTATATAGATTTAAATTTCGATAAACTTTTAACTCCTTATTTACCTTTTGTAGAGTTCATTAAAATTAAACATTAATACTAAATGTAAACTATTCGTTCTTTCACGTTTTTTACATTCGTTTTGTTATGTTGTATATTCATTTTTGTTTTGTTATGTTACGTCTTTATAGTCATGTTTTATTGTCATTATTAAAAATGATGACGGTAATTATTTACATATATATATATGTTGAAGTTACTACATAATTATGACAAGTAATCAAAAGTAAACAAAATAAAAATCATCCGAAGTAAAATGTTTGCTGCGTAAAGTCCAAGGTGTTGATAACTTTTTGTATAATGTAAAAGGTATGTAAGGTATGTGCGCATTGCATTTAACCGTGAGCCACTCTCAAGGAGACTTTCAGTCATCGCGCCTGTTGACGCATTATCGGATACAAAAGGGTATTAAATTGATTGTAATATTACGGCAAGCGCTTCTAAAGTTAGGCAACATGCCACAATACTGAATGGCTTAGGATGATTTTATCAAGACTATACTGTATAACGCTGGGTTTTCGGAAATTTTGTAGGAATGCATGTACGTAAATTCTGACATTAACTCTATCTATCGAAAATCGTGAAACAATTCATTTAATATCAATTGTAGTTTTAAATGGATGATGTAGAGAGACTAAGAAAGATTGGGATAGATTGAGTAAAGAATGATATGTCTGAGAAAGACGCGAGTATTGAGATGACTGCTGATGAAGACAAGTTGTGCGCACTCCACCTAGTTTGGGACAAGCGCAGAAAAGGGAAGAACTACTGTAACGTAATTTAAAATTATCAATAAATAATAATAAAAATAATTACATCATATAAAATAAAACGGCAAAGCGAAATAATGTAATAAATTTCAGATATCTTTGACGCAGAATTATTTGAATGTGTACTGGCAAGAGGGCACTTTATCTCTGTTACAAGGCAGGCGTAATCCGTCGCTCGCCTGAGAGCCGAGGCCCAAAATCTTGTTAATTTTATACCATAAAGAGCGCACACACTCAAGTTTCTCTCTTATCTTCCACGAATAAAATCCTTCTTCAGAACGTGATTTTGACGTTTGCTGTTGAATTTACACATGCGTGGATGAAATTCCTCCTGAATTATTTTGAAACCTATTTCGTTTGCAAAGTTATATCAACGTTAGTTTTCTCTCTATTTAGAAGGCTTAAACAATTTTAGAACGAAGTTCGCGAGAAAATTTTGCAAACAAGCTTAAAGTGGGTAAGGCAGAAAATTCACAAGTTTTACCGTTCTGAATTTTAACAAAAAAAATATATAGAAATAAAAGCCTTTAGATTTTTGCCTTTTTATAGAAGGCTTATAGATGCCTTTTGTAAAAAAGCTTAAAGCATATTAATTAAAGTTCTTAGTGCTTTTATGATTTTAATGTACTTTGTGGTTTATTTTTTCTCATTCCAAATAGTCAAGCCCTTGTAATTCGATTCTCAAACGAAAAAACTTCTATGGCTATTGGCTGTCTATTTTAGTTGTTAAATTTCTGATATTTTGTAGTAAATAATTTATTTTCTAATACTTAGCATGTATACTTAAATGAAAATTTGGTTTTAAGCTTTGTACGGTGTATTTTTGAATTTTTAACTATATTTAGAACCGAACATTTTATATGAAATGAACGTAAAGATTGTCGTGGTACTTACCCAGACGAGTCTGCCCATTCGTGCAACAACCGAGGCTGCTGCATGGCCCTACCACCGTAAAAATTGGAGTACTAGCATACATACATCCTTTCAAACATTTGGAACAAATATTCCCCTCAAATGTCGTTGTTTTGTCGTTTACTTTTGCTTCATGCAGTAATGTATGAGTGAGTTGGTTAGTAATACACCCGGCGTGGGCGGCTTTTCAACTCATGAACTGTCGCAGTGTTTTCGATCATCGATGCCACCTTGATTATGTGGCCTCATAAAAAACGTAAAGCCCATCCGAATGAGTTTTTGGTTGAATATCACCGCCTTGAACATTTTCAAAGTAGTTGGAGTCGCTGTTTTATTTTATTTGTCATTAGAATGAACTATTATTATTTATGAATTATTGATTGATGAATTATTATTATTTAACGAAACAGACAGTTCAAAAAACTGTCTGTTTCGTGAAATAATAATAATTTAGAATAAAAATTATACTAAAATAATAATTAAAAAATAAATTGCAATACATTATTTTATGCCCAACAATTCACATGACCATTTGTAACTTAGTATTTAAGTTACAAATGGCGTACAATTCTTATTATTAGTTCAATAGCTACAGCATGATTACTGTGGCAACCCAAAGAACACGGGGTATATGTTTCCTAAATAATATATACAATACTTTATTCTTAAAGATTTTATTTTGATAACGGTTTAATATACCTTGGAATTAATCCAAAATTTACAACATTAAATCTATCTAAAATTACATATTATTTAATAAACCTAATCCACGCGGCATGGTACCAGAACACTAGCTGCATTTCCTTGTTTTTAAACTGTTTTGTAACATAATTATATTTTATGAACTGTATAAATAATCCGTAAACTTCTTCTGTTTTATCCCACCCGAATCCTACCGTTGGGGGTCGGCACAATATATGGATTCCTGGTAGCTAGATTTATTCATTTATTACGACCAACCGCCTGCCATACGTCAACCTTCCTTAGGTATAAAATCCCAGACCTGGATAAATTATCTGTGGGTCACACGATTATTTGTCCCGAGTGGGAACCGAACCCGCCACCGAAGCCAATAGCGTAGAAACTACGTAAGGTAACTGCCACATATTATTTAAGATTTATAAAAACATAAAACGAAAAACTACATGAGTATTTAATCAGTGACTTAGCATACTTTACATTATTATAAATAATCATAGCATACCTTCACAACGTTCGCCGAACAACATAGAAACGGGCTTTCTGTAGATTGCTTTTAATTTTGTTTTTGAACAAGTTTACTTTCAATCAACTGAACTTTATGTCTCGTACTCATGTTCAAAAAATTAAAAAAAACCTTGAATATTTTATTTTTTGAATTAACATAATCAACACGAGACAGCAGTTGACAAGAACATCCAGACATCGTCGGTTATTGACCTTGTAATAAGTTCAAGTTCAAGCTCTGCTGTTAAAATTTGTGGAGGAGTGACTAAGTGTGTGTGTGACTGTAGTATGTTATTAAATAAATATTTTTATGTATTAAATTATCTATTTCTTCTGAGATTCATGCGAGTAACCAATACAGTAAATACAATTTGATATTTTTTTCTTTATGTTTAACTTATACTTAAAACAACAATGATAAGTAATTCATTGAACACAACAATGAACTTAAGTCAGATATCAATTTAACTTAAATAGTTTTGTCGAATATACTACGACGTTTTGTACTTTAGACAATAATGTACAAAGTTTCACTACGAGTTGATAGTTTCCTGCATAAAGCGGTTTTACTTGACTGTTACCTGAAGGCTATAACAAGCTTTAAGGAATCGGTAGCATAGCTTATATCTGTCGACTGTGCAAAATCAGTTGTCATGAATATTTAGAAAAATCACAAAAGGGGCAAATGTGAAATAAAAAGTTGTATTGCTGGTGAAAAAGTCACTGAATGCGATAAAGACCTCCTTAGAAGCCTTTTAAGAGCTTTTCTTCCAAGACAGAGTTTAATAACTTCTACATAGGTACGATATATTTAGAATCATGCAGATAAATACCTTATTTTACAAATTAAATATAATTTTAATATTTCTTTCAAGAAGTTTTGCTGTTAAGAAATATTACAAATACTAAAATACTCTATTTCTATTACCACATTGATAATTATTATTTTTGGGGGGATATTCATTTGTTTTCTCGTCTGGTTAGTTTATTATTATTTTTATTATTATTACGAATAATTCAGAAATAATTGTATAATTGTTCTTCCTTTATCATTTTTGAGTTAGAAGAAACATCATATTCGCAGTGTTAGAGACACCTTATATTTGTCTTTTTTCGTTTTGCCTTTAGAGACTTCACGTCATGCCTTTTGCTATAGTTAGGTGAATAAAAACTAAGAAAAGTCTATAAAAGATATAGAAAAAACATTTTCATGTCATCCTCATCTGCCTTACTACTAATGTGTTACTTTATTATTTATCTCTCTTTCCTTTACGACTTGTAAATGGTACTTTACTGAGTTCTTAAAAATAAAAAAGTAGGCAAAATTACAAACCTATCTCACATGTTTAGATTTACAATTTTCATACAACATGATATGTATTGTGAATATTATATCGCCAGACAATTTTAGTATAATATTCAAAGGGGAGTTTAACTTATTCGGGCAATACAGAAGAATCTTCTTTTCACAGGGGTCATAACTTTACAGAAAAGGTACTAAGTATATACCTATAACTAAGTTAAATATCAAAGCAGGAACTTCGTAGCACGCTTTATATAATCATGTGTGTGGGTATAAACGGACATAAAAGGAAAATTGGATATTTTAATTTTAAAATTTGAGGTTTAATCATGTAAGTGCCTTATATAACCTATATGTAGCAAATTTTTTGGTAACAAATAGGACAGTCTGGACAAGATTATCTTCGATTCAATAGATGTGGTGTTACTACCACCTTCCATCGTACGATTTCCCAACACATCCCAACTCGATTACAAGACAATAAACATTATAATCCTAAAGCCCTGTAACAAAATATTTGTCGCCATATTTACCTCTGTATTAAGGAAAATTGGATATTTTAATTTTAAAATTTGAGGTATAATCATGTAGGTGCCTTATATAACCTATATGTAGCAAATTTTTTGGTAACAAATAGGACAGTCTGGACAAGATTATCTTCGATTCAATAGATGTGGTGTTACTACCACCTTCCATCGTATGATTTCCAAACACATCCCAACTCGATTACAAGACAATAAACATTATAATCCTAAAGCCCTGTAACAAAATATTTGTCGCCATATTTACCTCTATATTATGAAATTCTATTCACATGCAGGCTTTGATGTCTGCGTGAAATAAAAATGAAATAAACTTATTACGCACCGATCATCATTTCAATGAAATTCAAGAAATACAAGTTAAACGTAATCTTCGATTTACAATAGTAAGTTTGTGTGTGTGGCTTATTGTTGTAATTTAAGATGGTATGAACTCACCGAAATTCCAATATTTTTAGCACTATACAAATGTTGTACATTGTTTTCTTTCCATACTCTAAGATAAAGTTTGAGAATTCACAGTAAGCTGTTTTTAATAATAAATATCACAAGATCAAATAAAAGTTGATCAAATTTGCCCTTAGTGTATTTTTAAATAAATTTAGTATGAAAAACCTTGGCATAGATGTGTGTAAATAAAGCAATTACTAATATACAACGTAGTTTTTCTTTAAGGCAAATTAATTATTAATAAATAACAAGAAAAATGTATAAAGAATAATAAAACGTTTGTCTATTATAATTGCATTGTATTACAAGCTTAATTTTTTACGCGGCGTCAAGTACTAAAGTACTAAAGTAAAGTAATAACACCTTTAGACCTTGAGGAGGTATTTAATTAACACCATCAACACGTTTGACTTCTGGCTATTAACGATTATAAGACTAGTCAAGTAATCTATGAAAAATTGCTAAAATATTAAATACTGATAAATTATTGTTATAATTCGGTTTAAAGTAAATAATAATGACAATCTGAATTTAACACTAATTCGTGTTAAGTTAACATTCGTTTTTTGTGAAATAAAAACAAATGTTAATATATACCCCATTACCTATAATAATATGTTGCTGTTTCATCAGGGCTTCTGATTTAACATGTTGATCATTGCATGATAGATCGTAGCCAACTCGTATGAAAGAACTGTTTGAACCAACGTTAGAACGTTAACTATAAACGATGATATAAAGTATTGTAGTTATCACACCTTATAATTAAATCATAAAATCCTTACACATACATAATCAAGTCCACTGCTGTACTATCCACGAAAAACTATCCTGAGCCACCTGCGACCATCGACTTCCCCCACATTGGCACCAAGTCATCGCTCCATCGGGGGGGGGGGGGGGGGATCGCCCCCCATCGGGGGTCCACTGCTATGGCCAGGCTCAGGTCACTCGAGAACCTTTCTTCATATACACATACATATCCACAATAATTTTTGTCTTTTTCTGCAGCTCCCACTCCCTTGCCATTCCCAGCATGCAGAGCAAACGATATAACTTGTCTTCGACGTGGCTTACGCACTTTCTTCTTCCTCATGGACTCTGGACACATGGGCATGCGGCCCATCGATCCAGCTCAAATAAACAGCGTTGTGGTGGCAATGCCTGAACAACAGGTGACACTCCTTCTTAGAAACGTCAACGTTACCGGCGCGAGGTGGACAAAATTAGCTGAAAGGAGGTACCTCATACATATTTAATACTAATTTCAAGATATGAAAGAAAAATAAATCAATTTTTTACTTCCTTTGATCAGATATAGGCGGGAGATATAATGTTTTATTTACCTTCATTCTAAATTTGATCGAAAGATGAATTTTATTCATAAGTGATCATGTCGAACCAGCAACCGAAGTCCAAATTGGAATCTACTAAAACACTGTCACGTCAAATGTTATTCGAGGGTTCAAAATTTATGATTTAAAAAATAATAAGAGCTACGCAACAGTCTTCGCTGTTGCACGACAGGTCCTTCCGGGGAAGTACCACGACCTCACAGAAGAGGAACGTGAAATAAAAGTGTTATACTTCTGCGTTTCATAAGGAGAGTGAGGTAACCAGGGCCCAATTTACTAAAAGGTGGCAACGCGTATGCAAACCTACGGGTGTTGCAAATTTCCACTGGCAATAGTCATCACTTAGCAGCAGGTGATTCGCCAGCTAGCTTACCAACTTCTCACGAAAAAAAATAATAATTTCAGGTTGCATAATAACGGTATAATATAGTTGGAAAATGTTAAATTGCCAATCATATGCTGTAATGTTTTAATAATTTGATAAACGTTTCAGCTTATGACTTTATTTAAATCCCTTCCTTCTACAGAAGCATTGACGCTTTTGCGCGAAAAATTTCGGGTTTCTCGTAACGCTTAATAGAAAAGTATTCCCATCCCGGGCGCTTTGAATATTTAATTCAATTTTCTGTCCCTTAAGCAAAATACTTTATTTCACGGGTTCTCGTTAGGAGCAGTGAGTTGTCTTGTTTAAGATTTTATTTCTTATAATCTCAACGTTGGAAATGTAAAGCGAAGTAATTATTTCAATTCATATATAATCAGTACTTCCCTTATTTACCCAAAAAGGCTATCTATTATCTCTAGGCTATCTAGAGATTATTACAACCAAAAACTTTTAACTATTCTTTTTTTGATGAAAGTTCAAAGCCTACTTAACTTTATTTTATACGAAAATAAAGATCATAAGTCATAGCTTTTGCTGGACGGCTGAAACACAACTCATATACGTATAAAATATTAATAACAATCCATAACTATATATAACGGTTTCGCTTTATTTAAACATAAATATCATCAAACTTTCCTTCCCTTAAAATAAACTTGCGCTAATTTCGCAAGAACCTTCAGTTTGTTCGATGCTATCTAAAGTACTCAAGAGAGAATAACCGTTACGAGAGCCACTGATGATGGTCTTTGTCTTTGTTCTTATCAGATTCAATCTGGCGGGCGGTAAAAGTGGAGTTAGATTCCTCAGCGATCTTCATATTACGGGCGAACTGACAATGAACATGGCTGAAAATATAAACCCCTTCATGGCTTATATAACAATGGATATGCGTAAGTATTTTTAAATATAAATTTAATATTTTATCTTTCGAGGAAGTGATTTTTTTTCTTTTATCAATTTTATTTTAGAGAACACAAATACATATTTCTGATATTTTTATAAGGATTATGCTTTAAAAGCGCGCGTTATTGATATTTTCTAAGAGTTAAAATAAAAACTAAAAGTGTTTAGGTTGGTAGGTTTCAGTACCATACCGAAACCTATTAGCTACACTTCTTCATAAATACTACCAATATTATATACAGGGAGATTTTTTGAAAAGTGCCCAAATTTACACAGGAGGTTCAGACTCGGTAGTATCATCGTTTATTGAAATACAAAACAGTTTTTTTTCCAAAAAAATACCATTCTATTCTCTAAAAAATAGAACGTGTTGACAATGCGGTAGTCATTCATAAATACCTAAATTTTCCTGTGCACCAACTTGTGTGCGTGTTAGTTATGAATGATCGCGCGTAAAATAAATGAGTTGCCTATAAATCACGCACTTTTTGAGATAAATTCAAATTAATGTAATTAAGTTAAAGTGATTTTAATTATTTATCATTTTTATATAACATTATTTATGTCTAGATTTTAATTAAAAAAATGGATACACTTAAAAAAGCCACCCTGAATAATTTGACATTCATAGACTGCAAAAATTGTATTCTATTAGCTATTAATACTTATAAATCGATAAATTTTTAATAAAATACAATTACGACTTATAGTTATGAATTTGTGTTAGTAAAAATTAATCTATTCCTAGTTTAAGAAATTTTTTAAGAATAACTTTACATTATAGTTTTATACGTAACGTAAGGATGTTCTGAAATTCTTTGTTTTGGAAAATTTAATAACTCGGTAAATATTTTTTTTTTAGTTTTTTTAAAAACACTGCCCTTACTTTAGGATAATAGTATCCTGTGTTGTAAAGGACGTTTTACAAACATAAATTTCACGCGGACAAATACCCAGATGCGAAACAACTGTCTGTGGGTCACACAAATAGTTGTCCCGTGTGGGAATCGAACTCACGACCCCCGACGCCGAAGCCAATACCTTGGCAACTGCGCCACAGAGTCATCATAAATGTATGTGTATGATGTAAATGTAAATGTTTAATATAATTTTAAAAAGTTATCCTCTATGTATGTGTTCATTTATTGTCGCGATTGTAAATACACGCTGTATAAAAACCGTCTACCTGTCACTGATGAAAAGTAAGATGTAATCTTACATGGCAATAACAACGCTCAACTAGTGTTAGTCAATTGAACATTTCTGTTTATAAAGCATTAAAGTATTTTTAAATTATATTATCTATGTTTAGGCATTGTTTGTACACTATCTTTTCGTGTGGTTGAAAAAGATTATTTTCTCAAAAAGTGGAAATAAAAATACGCAAACATAACGCTTCAGTTTATATCTCAACCTATAAAATGTTTAGAAGTCAGTGTTCAAGTTTGTAATTTCATTTAACCTCGTTGGAATACACAATATGATTGATACAATACTTTTATGACTTCATTTAAATAATCCATTTCAATGAAACCTGCTACTCGTTATTTTATTCTAAACTTTTCTCATCGAAATAGATACTTCGGTACAAAACCTTCGTGAAGTGACTTGAACAATAACGTCAGATAAAGTCGTAATGGACTCGTTTCATGATTCAACAAACTTTAATTAATCTGCGCTAGCATTATGTATCAAGTTTTGGTATTATTCACGCTCTAATAAGTTTGTGTAACTATTACAACTTTCCGATACGCAGGAGACAAGTTGCTTATGTGAAATTCCCTTGCATCTTAAATATCTAAAGTGCTGATTGTAATAAGAAATATATTTTATTTAAGAAACTTGAATTCTCACCTTCCCATCGTCAACTATTGCAAACTAATTAATTATTCTACTCGACCGTTATACTAATTGCCCATTTTAATGTGAGTCATTTCCGTTTGCAAGAAGTGTAATAAAATCCATATTTATCAGAACATTCACCCGAGCATTAAAAATCGGGCTTTTTATCCTTTAGGACGTGGCTGGCACACTATAACATACCAAAATCATTAATTTCCCATCGGCATCGTCCATTCGCTCTATCAGACCGTCGCGTCGTCTAGTTGAAAAAATTTGAGCGTCTAGGCGGGCATACTAGTCGTTTGTAAGGTTTGAATACTGTGGCTTTTCCAAAAACTGCTTTAGTCTTATTCTCATGGAGAATAGGATCGATAAAAATTTAAGCTAAAATGCAGCTGCAAAATTTCTCATCAGTTCTCATGCAAATTTGGAGCCATGGGTTAATTTATCTCAGTGGTTTATTGGTAGTAGTAGTGAAGGTGAGCTGAATAGTTCAGTTTTCCAAGCGCATTCAATATAGTCGAGCGGCCTAAGTTTAAATTCCGGTACCGGTAACAATGACATTATTAATTGTATTTTTAAGTGCTGACTTGGCAGTGTTCAGCGGTGACGGAAAACGTCATAAGGAAACGAGCATATTTTCGAAATAATTAAAAAAAATATAATCGAACACAATTATGTAAAGTAACCTCAATTCGTAGTGAAGTCGCTTGATGAACTATGTACAGGGGAGATGATGAGGATGTCTTTAACCAGTGGTGGGACTAGTGTATTCTGTCACTTTAATTCAAAAAAATTCTAAATTCTAAATGAGTGAAAAATTCGTTTTGGGTTAAGTAAGGTAAAACTGAGGAGTAGGTTCCATGTAGTGACCAAAAAAGTGAGTTTTCATTATAGACTGCGGACCAGTCTCATATTGTTTATTTCGCCCAGCGCTCCTAGAAAAAGACATTTTATTTTCATTTTGTTTGTCACAAAAGTCACAACTTAGCGTGCTTGTAGTGCTGAATTTGATAATTTAAAAATAAATATCGAGGATAAGGATTTCTATCAAAAAAAGTCTGCCATTATTACAAAGCAATCGTGTTAAAGAAATATAGAGTAGCTATCCCTCTTATTAAGATTAAGAGTTGTTATCATATCTCTCGGAATACCGTTGAGAAATATAAACTTATGTATCATTCTAAGAATCTGAAAACAATCTTGTTCGTTTTTGTAAGCAACAGACTTCATGCAGAAGCCATCCACTCTATAGTGGGCCACTAACGGGTACGAAATGATTTCCAGTTACATATATATATATATATATATATATATATATATATATATATATATATATATATATATATATATATTAGAGTTATTGAGATATTGAATAAGAATCCTCGAATGAACGCGTCAGAAATTTCAATACAGTGGTATCGAAAGGGCACAGACAATATTAAATGTCAGGTATATATTAATACTTCTTTATAATCTGTTCAATCTAAATTGTATTTTTTTTTATCTAAATTTTGTTGCAGAAAAGTAATAACCTATACATGTCCCACTGCTGGGCAAAGGCATCCTCTATACAGAGAGTATCAGGGCATAGTACACCACACGGCCCCACTGCTCATTGGCGGACTTCACATATTTTCATCATATACAGAATTGTTTTATTTACGATTGTACACCGCAACATCCGTTTACATCATTTTTTTCCACAGAGAGCGCCATATGATTTTTGTTTGAGATACATAGTTAATTCACCGAGAAAATGCGCTATAGATATACAAAAGGTACACAAGGCTGAAAAATTTCTTAAGCAATTTAATTGAATTGCAGAGGATGTGGAGAGTAACATAACGTACACCTGGACCGGGCAACGCACCTACAGTAACGACGACTACATAATCATCGGGCCGGCTAGAATAGCCGTGAGAAATACGAGAATACCAACATTTTTCTTGCAACCGGGTAAGTTTTGCAAAATAATTGAAGTAAAGTAACAGTCTATACATGTCCCACTGCTGGACAAAGGCCTCCTCCGTACAGAAGGTATTAGGGCATAAACCACCTGTTCATTCGCCAACCTCTCATATGAAATCGACGTGTACTTATTTTATTATTTTCGATTCATCGTGAGATATAAACTGTTTTGCGACAATCTACACAAAGACCTTGTTAAATTCACCAGAAGTAAGGCATTTTGCCTTACGTATATCTTATTATTTAATAGTAATATAGATATATATATATATTCTTCGTAATGTTGAAATAGTTTTATATTGTTTTGATGTAATTATGTACGCTTTTTTTATGGAGAAAAGGGACAAACGAGCAGGAGGCTCACCTGATCGCCGCCCATGAACACCTGTAACACCCGAGGGCTCACAAATGCGTT
The DNA here is from genome assembly GCA_933534255.1 of Iphiclides podalirius. Classification (NCBI taxonomy): domain Eukaryota; kingdom Metazoa; phylum Arthropoda; class Insecta; order Lepidoptera; family Papilionidae; genus Iphiclides; species Iphiclides podalirius. Next base: position 4,607,147 of record OW152829.1, on the reverse strand, counting down.
GCCGGCCTTTTGCTTCTTTATTAGATTCTGTTACAGGGTGGAGGGTTGATTACTTGACGCACAGAATTTGTAATAATCATAATTCAAGTGTTACCGTAAAGTGTCCACCATAATCAATCTATTATTGTGTTTCTGTATCTTATTTTATAATTTATCTTAAGTTTATAATCACTTCTGTGGATTACGGTGAGGAATAAAGGATTATTATAGAGGGATATTTATTTGTTTTTTCGTCTGGTTGAGTCTGTGGTGGTAGGGCCACGCAACAGTGTTTGCCGTTGCACGAATGGGTAGGTCCATCCGGGTTAGTACCACGACCTCACAGAAGACCGACGTCAAGTAGAAGTGTTACACTTCTGCGTTTCGTCTGGTGAGTGAGGTAGCCGGGGCCCACTTCATTAAGAAGTGGCAGTGCATCTGCAACGCTGTTGCAAATGTCCATGGGCAGGCGGTGATCACTTAACATCAGGTGAACCGTCAGCTCGTTTGCCACTTTCTCACATTAAAAAAGGTATAAATATAAACAAACATAGATATAATTATATTGCATATATTAAATGAATATTATAAATAAAAATAAACATTACTCATTATATTACTCTAGACTACTAGACTATATTATAGACAAATCATGAACACAAACCAAACACGACAATAATGTGCACATGTATATATTTTAGTAGAGAACTGTTAAAAAGTTAGTTAACATAAGTATATTTTTTGGTATTATTGTAATAATTACTAATGCTAGTTATAACTAGTATATAGATAATATACTACATAAGTCTATATAATATACTTATTTATTATATAACATATAATATACCTACATTGTTCGTAACTTAATTCTGTAAAATTAGATCTTGCATGAAATTTGAGCTTGAGATTTTCATGTACCTAACAATATTTTTTAGAATTTGTTTCGGTCCATCATTGTTTAGCCCACTCTCAATTTAATATATTTTATTTATTTAGTTTTTGAACAATGTATTTTTTAAATTTTAAAGTTTTTTATAGTGCTAATCTCTGCACTTAAGATTTCCACAGCGACGACACAAGAATAACAATGTAGAAAGAAGGCGTTAAAGTTTTCGTCGCTGTGGCTATCAACCGTTTAGCTCAGTGGCTAGAGCGTCAGGCCGCGAATGCCGAAGACGTGGGTTCGATTCCCACAGCGGCGACAATCTTTTCGTACTTTTTCTACATGTTTTAATGTTCAATCTTAAGTGCAGAGATTAGCACTATAAAAACTTTAAAAATTATAAGAAGCAATGGCGACATCTCTCGTTCGAATTATCGTTGTAAAACGATATTCGAAATTCTTTGTATGCTGGAAAGGATATAACAATAGATGCGCCAAGCATTGCTTCAAATGCTAAATAAGAATGTAGAAGGAATTTTAGTATTTTAAAACACTGATTTTTTTATACGGCGGATTATGGCGGATTTCTCTAGTGAAAATAACAAGTTTTAAATTTTGTTTTTCTCGAAAACTATAAGTGACCGGTATTGATTATTGACCGATTATTGATTTTTCTTTACCGAATAAAAAAATTTTAAGTTTAAAAACGCGGCGCTAATAAAAAAAATTACCAAAATTTCATCAAAATTAAATATTAAAAAACGCAAAAATGGGGGTCTCCGCAATTTTCCTTTTAAGATGGGGTAATATCACTCCTCCCCGCTTCCACCACACGCCTCCAACCCCTAAATTCGACGGATGACTATGGAAAGTCGTACTACGAAATCAGCCTACCTACCGACAAACCTACGAAGAAGGCACAAAAACCATAAAAGAACTAATATTTTCTTCCTCAGTTTCTTTCAGACTGTATGAAATTTTTCAAAAACATCCCATCAATACTAAAATTAACAAACTGATCTAAAAACTGATAAAACTTGCCTATAACCTCGCTAGTTATTTCTTCTGTTAATGAAGTTTCGAAGCGTAATTTCATAGTTCAAAGTTGAATGACACGGTCTGCTTGGTTCATTAATACTTTTAAATCTTTACAACGACAAAAAATATGTTTTAATGATTTCGAAAGGGACTTACTCTTACTCGTACTATTTTAACACATCGCACTAATAATACAATACTGTTGTAACTCAAAATGTGACTTTTTTCAGAATCGATGAAAAACTGATTATTTACTTCCAGTTATAGATTATAAAAAATTTATGCTTTATAAGATTTATTAATAAAATTAATGCAATTAGCCTTTACCAATTATTAAAAAAAATACAGGTAATTAATAATAATTTGCAATTTTTGAGTTAAGACTCTGTTGCCTTGAACAAAGTATTCAGTAAGATTAATTATTTTTAGTTGTATAGTTATTGATGAAACATTTTGAGTTACTACAATTTGAAGCTGACTTTTTCCGTATGTTTTTCATTAAAATTTTGGAGTTACAACAATTTTTAAATTTAGCTTAACTTTTATAGTTACCTCTTACGCAATAAATTTCAAATTGAGGTGACAACATTGATAAATAAAACCAGATTATAAGAAAAAAATTCACCGGACAATTCTCATTTATAAAAAATTCACAATAAAAATATTATTTCAACATTTTGTGCCTATTTCAACAAAAAAATACAAATTAACCCCCCAAAATTGTAGCTGTTTACAACTTACAGGTGACTTCACAGCCTATAAGTCGTAAACAGCAACAATTGTACTGTCGACCCTAGCTTTATCTTTCTCTTCTCTCTTCTAGAAATTTCTTTTTCTTTCAAGTCATTTTCGTCTTCAGCAACCTATTATTGTTCTCCTTCTTAGTCAGCGATTTTATATTTTTTTTATGGAGAAAAGGGGAAAACGAGCTGGATGCTCAGATGATGGTAAGTGGACAAACCTGGACATCGAGGTAGTGTGGATGAAATTTTTGGTTTTGACGCAATGTCCGATGGTGAAAATCAGCCGCCGAGATCAATCCAAACAATTCCTCGGAACACTTCTCCTGATAAATGCGGTAGAAGATGCAAAGTGATCCAAAATCTTTACGCAGAGCCAAAGGATCAAGCTGATCAGAAAGACTTCGATCGTCCATAACCCTAACTGCTTTATGTTGAATGCGCCCGGATGAGAACAGAACTTCATGTGGGGCCATTTTTATAGCGAGCATACTGATTTTTCTTTAGAGTATGGAAGGAAAAATTGTTGTCTTTATCAAAAATATTAAGCAAATGGTAGGTTCTTTTTTGTACAATTTTCTTTGTAGTATGATTTAACATACTGAATGTCATGAAACATCACAGGAGTATGTTTGGGAGATATCTTGGGAGATGTCTCTTAGATAATGAGATTCAATTCATGGTATGGTCTTAATAGAAATCTTGACAGTATCATAGATCTCTGTTTCTACAGTATATTGATTATCATGTTTCCTTCGCATATCATCCAGAAATCTACCAGTCACAATTTTGATTTTGATAATGCAGTAACATTTTGTTTGTCATTTATAGCGAGAGTATTTTAAATAGATCTTTTGCAGACTTTAATATGACGAAGAAGACTTTATGATTGCCAGCTAAACTATAGTTAAACTTAAACTCTAGTTTAGCTGGCAATGAAATGCAGTATTTGATCTATGTAAATATCAAAATTTTGAGTCGATTAGTATCTGCTTTTTAGTTTAATCCCCGTAGTATTTCTAATTTTGAACTGACTCCTAAACTCCAATAATTGTTGAAAATATTCTGTCTTGATGTTATCACAACATTTGTCTTTGAACGACATCGTAATTTGCATTTTTCGCTACATATAGATCGGACCCTTTTTTATAGATACTGGTTTTTACTAGCATACCAATGTATGCTTTACCAGTATTGCAAAGTATTTTTGCTATTTTACATTTTCAATTTGATACATTACGAACCCTCTTTTTGAATTTTGTGTTATCTTGCACTTCTGTAGCAAGAAACAAAAGCCCACGATGTAAACTTATTCTACAAAAAAACAAATCGTTATTGAATAAAACACTAAACATTATGTGTCACCTACAATGTAGTAAATCTAAATTATTTTAAAAAAAATGCTAATGAGAATATTCTTACTTAGACATTAAAATTTTTGAATATGTTATTTGAAATGCTGTAATTAACAAACAAATATTTTTTTAAATATTATCAAATAATCACAAGAAACAAGCTAATTATAATTTTTCAAGAAAACTGCATTAAGTCTAAAATTACTTAATAAGCCAACAAGAATGTCGTAATTAAAAATAATATTTTAAATTGCATTTTTGTGAATCATTAATAGTGTAAGTATTTGAAATACACCAATATTTATGTAGGTTTAAATCAGCTATAATGTATGAACTCGAATTAATAATTTAACTTTTGCATACCTGATTCAACAATAAAGTTTCAATTCAAATTAAAGCGGTCTAAAACGCCGAGCGGCACGTCCTTGGTCGTTAAATTTCGATGTAACTAAAAATGATGCATTATTGGGTAGGGTTTTACGACAGCTAGTCAATCGTGAACACTGACTTTTGGCGCCATCCGTTATTTATTTTTTGCACTATTCTAACGACGGTCTTATTGACGCGTAGACTAAATTTTAAAGTAATAATTACATAATTATATCAATACAAGACCGAGAAGTTGTTGAATTTTTATTGAAATGTAAATTAAAAGTAAAATTCACGTAACCGCAGAATTTTAATTTTTAACCCTGTTGAACTATTTCACTAATAACTTTTAAATGAAACTGTAGATTGACATAAACGTATGCATTGTTTGCATGTGCAGTTTTCTATCGGTTGTAATTTTAAGGATTCTGTGAAAACATAATTCCATTACGTAAGCTTACTAAATTTTATCTATTACACACGGTAATGGCAAATAATCTGAAGGGTAGAAAATAGTCGTTCGTTATAGGTAGTTAAAGCCGAACCTATTAAAAATATTTTTACATTGCATTCATTCATGGAACTTCACGACCAGATCCCAATTAGTTTCAAAAAGGTACTAACTAAAGTAATTTCGCCCTAGTTTATTTTGATAAATGAATTTTTAACTCCGTAACTGCACCCTATTATTGAAACTTTGATTACTTAATTTTTATTAAATGCAAATAGGTACTAAAAAGTTCAATAATCATAGTATTTCGCTATAATGTTGCTATAAAAGACTACGAGCACCATCTTGCGGTGAAAAGCCTAATCGTTCTCGTCAATGCTGGATATTGGAATAAATTAAATGTATCAAAGCGATTTGTATAGAATATAGCCAAAAAAGATCATAATGGAACAAAATTTAATTCTTGTCATCATCATCATCATTTCCGCCTGTTTGAGTTGACTGTTGAACATAGGCTAACTATAGGAGTCTATACTCCTATAGTTAGCCTAGTGCCAGGAAGGACATAGTAACTTTCTTTTATTCTTTTCAAATATCTTTCCCTTATCGCTCCGATATTTTTCCGATATCACGTAAAAAGTTAATTAATTCCGTTAATATTCCACTCATCGACCATTTTTTTTGCACCGCATTGACACCAGGGGTTTTGGTGTCAATTGAAATAGCAGCACCATATCTCCTGAACTATATGTTCGCTTCCTATAGTAATCGTAAATTTGATTTTCTTTTTTTACCAAAAGATACCTGCCATTAAATTGTCTATTTTAGTAATGATATTTTTTTATTGACATCTGGCGTAATTTATAATCATGGCGGAAGTTTTACACAAATTTGTTTTTTAACCATGATGGTGATAATAAGGGTATACTGATTATTGTCGACCAGGTAGTCGTTCATTAATGTTAAGATAAAATTCGCTAAACCTAAGCTTTGGTGATTTGTAAGTTAAATTGCTTGTTGTTTTTTAACACAGTCAAGAAGAAAAAAGAAAAAGGTCGAAATCTACGCTATTCAGACTCTTCTATGCAATCAGCCATAAAAGCAGTTCGCGAAGCTCGATGCAAATTAGAAGATGGGTCGTGCTACGTATTTATCTGATGAAGAAGAAAATCTTATGGTTTCATATATGATAAAAATTCATTCCACTAAAACAACAAAGTTTAGTCGAAACTGTAAAAAAAAATACGATGGGGATGCAAACATAATGCCTTTTAAATTTAATCGTCCGAGGAGAAAATGGGAAACTTGTTTCCCATTTTCTCCTCGGACTTATTTAAGAGAGATTAAAAAAAAAGTAAGTAACAGCCTATACATGTCCCACTGCTGGGCAAAGGCCTCCTCTATACAGAGGGTATCAGGGCACATAGTCCACCACGCGGCCCTACTGCGGATTGGCGGGCTTCACATATCTTCGAATTTTTTTTTGTCGAATATATGCATGTTTCTTCACGATGTTTTCCTTCACCGCTGAGCACGTGATAAGTCAGCACTTAAAGTTAAAAACTTCATTGGTGCCAGCACCGGGGATCGAACTCAGGTTGCTCGAGTATATTGAATTAAAGGCGAGCGCCCGGACGCTGAGCTATCACGGCTTAAGGGAGATTCTTTCATATAACTCAATATGAAGGATATTTGGATTATACTTTCCAAGGGTGGTAGATAACGTTTATCGTAATTGTTTCGAAATAGATGCCTTTTTCCACGGGAAATGTGTTTAGATGACTCGAGAAACCAGACAAAATTTGTTACTCACAAAAAGTTATAATAGTAGAACGTATCAGTCTACGTACCAGTCTTAACTAATAAAAGAGTTTTCTAAGTTTAAATTCCCTTCAGTTTTTAATGGGAAATTCTTGGTTTTGTGTTTTTAATTAGTTATATACAAACATTTTTACTTCCTATACCGTAGGTAATATTTCATAATTTTTAGTACCTACATACCTTAGTAGATACATATTTTTGGATTATTGTTAGAGGACAGAATTTTTTATTTACCTAGTCATTCTGTCGAAACAGGAAATGTGTTGAATTGTAAGAACTGTTTGTTTTATCCGCAGATTAAAATTTTTGATAGAGTAAAACTTCACAACGTCAACATCACTTTTCTACATCACTTTTCGGGATTATTTAATCGCGAAAGCCCTTACAGTTATTTGAAAAACTTCAATTTTCAACACGCCATAATAGAGCTGTCTGTGAAAGGATACTTTGTTCTATACACTACTCGACAGCACTCTGAGGTAGCTTTTGTTACAGTGCTGCTAAATGTTGGAATAACATCCCACCTCCTTTGAGGTGCCTAAAATCTAGACAGACAAGTTTAGAAACAAATACAAAATTTATATTCTTTAAGACCAAAAAATAAACTATGTGTAACGCAGCCATTTCCTTGTTCCATGTTGTGTTAAATATTTATATCATAAAATTTTCTTTTTTCGTCTTATTTCATAATTATATTAACATTCTAGTGTTTCCTCTTTAATTAATTTTTCTTTACTGATTCGTTTGTGTTTTTATTTTATCTTTTAAATTAATGTCATGTCTCCGAGTGTAAATCCTTGTACAGTTTTTAGTTTTTTATTTTATATATTTTTTCCCCGACTCATAGTCTCATGTCTTGTATTAACTGATGTTAACGCTTTCAGTCCCGAGACTATTAAAGTTTTTTAATAGTCAACACCTGACTATTGTTACAACGGAACTCAATTATTTTCTCGACACTTACAATTACGCTTAGTCACAATAGCTGGATCCGTTCGAGCTAATAATCAATCCTGGAAAAGTTTTTTTCCCCGCCTCCGTCGCCGACGGACGAAAGCCACGGCAATCCCCATTTATCATTTCGAATCTGTCACCGATAGTGAGAAACGGCTTATTACACTTTTGCCTAATCACCCTCGGCAGATTTCAGGTGCTCAGTTGCCTTACATTAATTTTGCAAAAAGATTAACCGTGTTCGGGAAAATTACGTTGGCGCGAATAAGAATAATTCGAATTACTAATTACTTTAATATAATAAAATGTATTTTTGTTCGTTTTCTTCTTTGTTAACAATGCATTAAACTTTCTTTTTAAATTTAAAACGTTATTTTTAAATTTTAAACCACCCACTAACTTAATGTCATATTCATACTAGTTATTTCCCACTTCATCCTTACTACTGTAGAATTGGATTTTTGAAATGTTGCCACGACATAAAAATGTATAGAATCAAAAATTTGCATGACTACTTTTCAGGAATTAAATCATGTTATTCGCACAAGAGATAAGCCGGGATATCCCAGTTTCCCAATGCTCGACTCAGACTTCAGCACCAATGAAATTGTTAATTAAGTGCTGACTTATCACGTGCTCAGCGATGAAGAATGTCATCGTGAAGAAACCTGCATATTTTCGAAATAATAACAAAATAATGTTAATATTTCGAATATATGTCCGCCAATCCGCCCCCTCTGTACAGAGGAGGCCTTTGACTAGTAGTCGAACATATTTCTCGAATATAGGCTGTTACTTCACTTTTACGTAACTATTCGCACAAGATATGTATACTGTGCACAAGCCATAATTTATTTCCTCTCTCCCTCTTCAATCATCGGACAACTAGATCTTCAGGAGTTACTTTTTTATTGTTGATGTTATTGATCCAGCCGTTCCCATACCGTACCCATAGGGTAAAACGTAGGGACCCTATTACTAAGACTGTATCTCATGAACCGTGATAGAGAGTTGAAATTTTCACAGATGTTGTATTTCAGTTGCCGCTGTAACAACAAATACAAAAAAAAAGAATAAAATAAAAAAAATATTTAATGGGCCTGCCATTCAACAAACATGATTTTTCGCCATTTTTTAGATGGTACGGAACCCTTCGTGAGCGAGTCCGACTCTCACTTGGCCGTTTTTTGATAACTGCCGCCCAAGGACATTTGCAACACCCGTAGGGTTGCAAATACGTTGTCAACTTTTAATAAAGTGGGCCTCGGTTACCCCACTGACCAGATGAAACGCAGAAGTGTAACAATTCTACTTCACACCGGTCTTCTGTGACATCGTGGTACTTCCTTGTACGGACCGGCCCATTCGTGCAACAGAGTGAAGATTGTTGCGGGGCCCTACCACAGTAACATATCGTCATAATCATAAGAGACGTGAACATAATATGGTTTTTATATGGCTGTGGATGAGTTCCACTAACAGACGTTTTGAAGTACGTCACTGCCTTGACGTTTATGGATTTTATATTATAAAAAAAAATGTCGTTAATAGCAACTATGGTGAAACGTCAAGTAAGTTACTGCCCTAATAGTTAGCTCCGATAGCACAGTCCATAGATATCACAAAGTATAAATACTTACTTAAGTATATGTTGTAAAAAATTATTATAGTATATTATTATAAAAATGTCTAAAGTTAAAATAAATAGGTATTTCACTATTTTTTGATCATTTAATTCAAAAACATTTTACAGTTGAAACATACTATTGCATATAATCGAAATAGTTACAGTCTGAAACATTTATAAGAATGTGTATGAAATTACGCGTGAGCTGTCCACCTCGTCAGATTTAGCCAAAGAGTACTTTTATATATCTGAAATTTAGCTTTAAAACCTGGTATTAAAAGCGGCAGGTATGACGTTACAAACACTAGTATAACGTTTACCGCAGATTCTGCTTTGTTATTACAACTTACATTAAATAATATGCTTTATCATTATCCAATAAATCATGCTATGGGAAAGAGAGTATAACCTACATGTGTGTTGCTTACGTAATACATTCTCTGCTGATCGCTGGATTTCAACTGAACAGCGGTTTCCTTATTCGCATTAATCTTACAGTTAACGTTAGGCTGAGAGATGCCCAATTTCAAAGTACGATATGTGAAATTGGAGACTGTTATATTAGAATTTATAGTGCATAAGTTTAATTGTTGCACCGTTTGTCCTTCAACGAAACATGTGTTATCGTGAACACAATATTATAAATGCGACATGCTATTAAGATTTAACATTTTAGACAATCGTTTTTTTTTTTTTTCAGATAATGAGGATTCGAATATCATTGATCAAGTGCTTCAAGCAAGGCCATCTATATTGGATCATTTGTCTAATGAAGTTGTGACAGCTTTAATGCATGCTGTTATTGATAACTTTAGATTATTTGCAAGTCGAGTACCCGTAAAGCACTATTATAAATTTGAATAAGTTGTGCTTCAAAAAAAAAATGGGCAAATGTAGATAACTTTAACTTTGGCGTAATTCAATTAAAATAAATTTTAAAGCAGAATTCGGCGGTCGCTTATAGTTTTCGAGAAAAAAATATTTAAAACTTGTTATTTTTACTAAGAAATCCACCATTTTATTAATTTGACTTCAAAAACTCAATACACAGTTCTGCCAACATGATAAAGCGGGCGACATCATATAGTCCATTTTTTTTTAATTTAATGAGTCACAGAACCGACACAGAGCGAATCCGCCTCGGATAGTTTTTTTTATGACCACCAAGAAATACGAGCAGAATTGACATATTGAGAACAAAAAAATGGCGGATTTCTATAGTAAAAATCACACTATTTCATTATTTATTTTTTCGAAAACTATAAGCGACCGCCGAATTCTGCTTCTTGATAAATTCATTAGTGATTTTTCTCTATCGTTTAAAATTTATTTTATAGAATTTTTTAATAGAATTACGCCAAATTTAAAGTTATTTACATTTATCGTAATAGAGAATTATAAAAACTACCATTACAAATAAAGAAATTAACTAATTATGACATCTTTTATTTGAATTCTGCATTATGAATTAATGTCTATCATTTGTGTTATAACCTAATTATTTTATTACAGTTTATACTGTATACAGGAAGGCTTTTTAAGTGTATCCATTTTTTTTTATTAAAATCTAGACATAAATATCGTTTATAAAAACGGATAAATATTTAAAATCGCTCGTAATTAATTAAATACATTTATTTGAACTTATCTCAAAAAGTGATTTATGAGCAACTAATTTATTTTACGCGCGATCATTCTTAACTAACACGCACACAATTTCGTTTCAAAAGTATACGACGCATTTATGGATGAATACCGCATAGTCAACAAGTTCTGTTTTTTAGAGAATGGTAATTTTTTTGAAAAAAAAAAAGTCTGTGTTTCAAGAATGAATATTTATTTAGTTTCAACAAATATTCATTATTGAAAAACAGACTTTTTTTTTCAAAAAAATTACCATTCCCTAAAAAACAGAACTTAACTTAATAGACCATTATAATACAGTCCTGTGTAAATTTGGGCACCTTTAGTAAGGCCACCCTGTACCCTCTGACCCTGACAATAAATGAACACACATAAAGAGGATAACTTTTTGAATTGTTAATACATTTACATTCTTTAAACATCAATATTTACCGAGTTATTAAATTTTAGAAAACAAACATTTTTAGAACACCATTACGTATAAAACTGTAACGTAAAGTT